>RPOG01001878.1:0-11277 GCA_008086565.1 Thalassoma bifasciatum
GACTGGAACAATTTCCATGTCAGGTGGTACAACCAATATAATAATGTGAAATGTTATTTTAACATCAAATTATTTATCTTATTCACAAATAAAAGAAATGAAACACACAAAATGAAAATGTATGAGTCACTACAGACACTTGAGAGATACTTGCCAATAATTTCACACAGAAAAAATAACAGGAACATATAAATATATTGTCATATATTTGGTTGCGCCACCTGACATTTTTGGGTGCTCAAATTAAAAATACTAAAAAATAATGAACCTCAAAACTTTGAAATGTTGGTCAACTACTGAAATCTGTTAGAAAACATAATTCTTCACTCAGAAATTTGTTTTTATCCATTCAAAAGAACTTTTCAAAATTATGTTTTTAGACCCTCTTTTTGTCATTGACCCATTTATGACACTTTCCTCGTATAGTCGTATGAAACGGAGTTGTTTTATTTCCGAGCCCCCCTGAACGCAGCACAGTGTAACTAGTAAAAGCAGGAGTGAGACCTGGAGGAGGCGGGTGAGGGGGATGATAAGAGCAGAAGGGAGGACGCTTCAATCCTGAGGTAATTTCATTTATCACAACACAGATTTTTCTGTTTATTTAACCCGTGTGTGTTGATAAAATCATTATTATTCTTTTCGAGTTTTCGCGCATTCGCATTAGAAGCTGTGAAAGCTAATGTTAGCATTGAGCTAACTGACGTGAACCCACCCGAGCTAACGGAGTCCAGCACGTTAACACCTGTAAACATACGAATCCAGACGTGTGGTTTATTTAATAAACTTCAGTAAATGAACTCATAATAGTGACACGTTGCTTCACACACTAAAAGAGGAACTATCACCCCGCTGTCTCCTGACATGTCAGCTAACGTCCATGTTAGCATTAGCTGTGTTTTTGTCGCTACCTGTGAAGTGAAGCAGCTAAAGCGTCACCAGGTGTGAATACACCTCTGACAATATCCTCTACTCTGACCATCAACTGTTAGAAACTCAGTAATTGAGCCAAGGAGGCACACAGAGGTCACAGAAATGTAAAACATTATAGGGAAGTGCGATGAATGACAGCGTGTTGCGTTCAAGTCCCATTTATTAACCTGTGTGCACCTGCGTTGGAGTCAGTAAACACATAATAAAGCACATTTACACCAGTATGAGAAAGTTTTATGCTTAGTTATCAAGTTATAGCATGTTAGGCAGAAAATTAACACTTAAAAAACCTATAGTAAAAGGAATATTTACATTATTTTTATGTGAAAGGCTCAAAAGTGGTCTCTAAACTTAGCTATGGTCATGAAAAGATCTCTTTATACTAAAATATGGGAAAAACTTTCAAGGCTTTTCAAAGTGTAAACTTCTACAGCTTTATTATTCCACACTCAACTCCAATAAATCAGCAAATCTCTGTCAAAAACAATCATTTAAAACCTGATGGAGTTGGGATTCGAAGCCGTTTGATTGTGACAAGTGTTTGTTTCTTATGATGCAACCTCCAACTCCAACACTAAAGGGCGGATCAGAGGCTTCATGTCTGTTGTTGCACATAATGGCTCTCATTAATCTCATATGAGTACAACAGAAAAATGGGTGTACGCACAGATCAGTATTTATCAGTCTGAATGTGGGTAAAGAATTATTGGATCATATGAATGCGGCGCATTTTCAGACAGTTTACAGATTAATATTTAGATAATTAAGTTGGATATGACACCAAGAATGTGTGCAAGATACGTTTCACTCTTTTTAATATGTCCAGCTGATTTCTTTATATCACAAATGCATGTTTCCCTTATTCCCTTATTTACTTTAAAGATTAGAGAAGCTGTTTAGAGTAATTAAAAGACATTAATTTACATGAGATCACAACCATTCGACTCCTTTAGCAGTATAAATAACCGCAGCACTCTGGTCTATCTGTGCACAATTGCACCACTTCTGGGCCAGACTACAAATTGACGACAAATAAAGTCAATAAATCAGTTTGTAGGTTAACCAGTCTGCCTAATTATTTACATCTGACACGGTGCAGCTTTGTCTGTTCCTCTTTCACTTGTACCTGAAACAGACCTAGTAAGTGCTCCACTCACTCCTCAGTCTGTGGCTGCAGCTTCTTTTGGAGTTAAAAAACATTTTGACAGACATCTTTTCACATTTTGGGACCTAAACATAAATAATAAATGACATCAAGGCTCCTAATAGTACGATACTACAGATAAATTAATCAGTTTTTTTCCTTAATGTGTCCCTGGATGTCGTAAAATCTATGGTGAGGTGGGCTGTACCTTTAAAATTGCCTATGTAATTTATGTTTTCAACTGCCAGATTTACCAATATCATTAATTCCCATGCAAGTTGTCAGATGTTTGAGGGCCTATGTATAAATATTATCATACACTTCCCTCTCTCTCTGTCTGTAGGTAAGTGCACGCAAGGATGACGATGCCACATGTAGGCGCCGTGTTTGCTGCCATAGCAGGAGTGATGGCCATCATGTTGCACTCCTCTATTCACAAGATAGAAGAAGGACACCTCGCCGTCTACTACAGGTAACACGACAACACCTCGCTCTACAACCCTCAAACATTAAGAATGTGAAAGAAAACATACATCAATCTGTCTGTTGGAAATCACTCATGACACATTGTTTGTGCTTTTCCTCAGGGGTGGAGCGTTGCTGACCTCTCCAAACGGCCCTGGATATCACATTATGATGCCTTTCATCACCACCTACAGATCAGTGCAGGTAAACCGTCCCATCAGGCTGTTTAGCAGAGGCACGCTGAAGGAGCTGCACATGAAAACCAGAATCAGATATTCTATAAATAAATCAGCAGCAGCATGCAAACAGATGCCATCAGCTTTATTTTAAACCGAGGCCAAACACAGATGATGTGCTCCAGATGAAATGTTCAGAGTGTATATACTTAGCACAAACTTGGCTCTTTCTTAATGTAGATGATAACACAGGGTCTTTTGAAATAGTATTTGAAATAAATACAGAAGCTATTATCAGGCAAGGCAAGTTTATTACAACTTATACAAAGGGTAATTCGTTGTCCTTCATTCAAGGTACAAATAAACTGTGATTATGTGAAAGTGTCACAGTGCTGCAAACAAACTTTTATGAACATTTGGATAAGATCTGCTGTTTAAAGTCAGTTCTTTTGAAACTCATTCGCAACCAAACCTCTGTTGCATAATTAACTGTTCTCTCTCTGTACACACCATAACAGTTTCTCAGGGTTCATTTGTTGCTCAGCACATGTCTGAGCTTTGATTTATGCGCCTAATAATGTACAGAAGGATTGTGCCATCTCTGGGCAGAGTTGAGATTTAACTTAATACAGAAAAATGTGTTGTTTTTTTAAGCATTATTGTTATTATAAAGTATTAAAGGATGTTTAATCTGTTTCAGACGACACTACAAACTGATGAGATCAAGAATGTGCCTTGTGGAACAAGGTCAGACTGATCTTAATGGAGTTATTCTTAAGAAATATACTTTACCTTGACAGTGTTTGTGTGTTTAACTGACTCTTTTCTCTCTCTGCAGTGGTGGCGTGATGATCTACTTTGACAGAATAGAAGTCGTGAACATGCTGGTACCATCAGCAGGTACAAATGTTCCAAAAATTCTTTCCTTTTCTTACTCAGAGGACGCTTTAACCTCGCTACCTGTTTGGCAGCACAACAATAACTCTGTATTCTCGGTTGATTCGCAGTCGTGGACATCGTGAGGAACTACACGGCTGATTATGATAAAACTCTAATTTTCAACAAGATTCACCATGAATTGAATCAGTTCTGCAGCGTCCACACTCTGCAGGAGGTCTACATTGAGTTATTTGGTGAGTATGTGTTTTCATTCTCAAACAGTGTTTTGTGGGAAGCCTGAGCTCATTCCTGAAATTCCTCCGACGTGATTCACATCTCGATGTCGTCGGTTTTGTTTTGTCTTGCAGACATTATTGATGAGAACCTGAAGACTGCTTTACAGAAAGATCTCAATGCTATGGCACCTGGACTCACAATACAGGTATTTGAACAAAGGTGCAGCGCAGGGAGAAAGGTTCAGTGAAGGCAGAGAGGAGAAAATGAAATAAGACTGAACAGGGGAGAATCTCCAACATTAAAACTTTCATCTGTCCAGGCCTGAGGGATTCCTGAATGATCATTAGTGATGGAAATAAACCAAAAGGGTTTTCAGCTGAAACTCTGAGTGAAGCATTGTCAACAATCTGAAAAGATCTCAGACTGTGAATATCAAATCAGTAACGCCTCAGTGAATGGTCGAGGCTTTTTTTTGTTTCAGTCTACAACTCAAAATCTAATGAATTTGAGATGTAGTGTAAAGCTTAAATAAAAACATACAATGATCTGTAAATCCTGTTCAACCTATATTCAATAGAAAACACTACAAAGACGAGGTATTTATTGTTCAAGTCTGTACTGCAGGCAGGTCAGTCTAGTCGCTGCACTCTTCTACTACGGAGCCACGCTGTTGTAACAGGAGCAGAATGTGTCTTGGTTTCATTGTCTTGCTGAAATAATCAGGGACGTCCCTCTTTTTCTGTTTCACAGAACCTACCGTCGTCTACAACGAGGTTTTGGACAAACATGGAAAGTCGTAATTACGACGGAAGTGTCATACTGGGACAGTTACCCATGATGCCATGGGGCACTAACACACCCCCATACCATCACAGATGCTGCTTTTGAACTTTGCTCTGAGAACAATCCTGATTGTCCTTTTCCTCTTTGGCTCTGAGGACACCACGCCCATGATTTCCAAAAAGAGTTCTGCAGCGTTTGTGTGTGTTGTTGATGTCTGACTTTGTCTTTGCATGGTAGAGTTTGAACTGTCACTTGTAGATGTAGTGATGAACTGTGTTGACTGACAATGGTTTTCTGAAGTGTTCCTGAGCCCACGTGCTAATATCCTTTACACAATGATGTGGGTTTTTAATGCAGCGCCGCCTGAGGGGTCAAAGGTCACGGCCATAGTTACAACCAAAACCCGGAACGACGTTACGTGCAGAGATTTCTCCAGATTCTCTGAATCTTTTGATGATATTATGGTCTGTAGATGATGAAATCCATCAATTCCTGCAGTTGGACAAAGTTGAGAAACATTGTTCTTAAACTGTTGGACTATTTGCTCACGCAGTTGTTGACAAAGTGGTGAACCTGGCTCCATCTTGAAGTCTCTGATTTTACCGTGACGACAAGTTTTCATAGTATCCATTTTTACATTAATATCTGCACTGAAGATTACTGCAGTAACTGTTGTTAACAGAAATTTAACAGACCGTAGCATCTGTCCTCCTCAGTGATCAGTCACACACAGAAGTTGCCAGTGAACAAACTCCTTTTAAAACTACGATTCTTGAAGAATAACAGCTAAAGGTCAGCTGCTTCAATCTGCTGTCAATCTTTTTCTGTGTGTGTGTCCAAACAAAGGCGGTGCGTGTGACCAAGCCAAAGATCCCAGAGTCCATCAGGAGGAACTTTGAACTCATGTGAGTTTTTCCAGTTTAACACTGCCCAGTGTTTCTCTGTGGATGTTTAAACATCTCTGCTATCAGTTTAGTCAAAACCAAACAGAAAGTAACAAGTTGCATCAACTTTTGTGTGTGTATGTGTGTGTGTGTGTGTGTGTGTGCAGGGAGGCGGAAAAGACTCGTCTGTTGATCACCGCTCAGACTCAGAAGGTGGTGGAGAAGGAGGCCGAGACTGAGAGGAAGAAGGCTATTATTGGTAAATATGATTTGCATCTGATTTGCCTGCTTATATCCGTTTATCAGTTTCCTTTTTGAGTCACTGAAGTGGAACCCAAACATTAACCTCCATCCTCTAACGTGTCCGTTCTTCCCTCAGAGGCTCAGAAAGTGGCCCAGGTGGCAGAGATCCAGTTCCAGCAGAAAGTGATGGAGAAGGAGACGGAGAAGAAGATCTCTGAAATAGAGGGTCTGTTTGGTTGTTTGGTGATTTTCTGTGAGGCACAGTGTGTCACATGGCCGTCCAATTCAACAATGTCTCTCTGTTTCAGATGCTGCCTTCCTGGCCAGAGAAAAGGCCAAAGCTGATGCAGAATATTACACTGCTGCCAAGTTTGCAGAAGCAAACCAGGTAAAATATGGATTTCACACACTTTTACACATGAACACAAGTCCTAAGCATTTCTAGAATGATTTCCTACAGTAGATTTTCCTCCATGGCTGATTAATAGATTCTGTAGGCAAGGCTCCAGATTTTGGTTTGAAGAAACATTCTTGTTTCTGTTATTTGTCCAAGTATAGTTGCCCACTGGTGTTTCTGCAGGCATCTGCTGCAAGAAAGCCTGAAAAACAGTCTGATTGTAGATTAAAGAGATGCTTAGAAGGTATATTTCTGATGAGTACATAAACAGGCAGCCAATAAGCAGACACAAAATGATGCTAATGGAAACTGGTGATCCTGCTGTGGAAATACATCAACAATCCAATCCAAAGAAAAGAACTAAAACATGGTCTGAGATACTTGATTTATCTGATCAGTATAAATGTATGGCTGATTCCTGAATGTATCTGCTGAAACTGATACCTGTGTGGAAACAGATCAAACATTTCTGTCAGTGTTTGTGGTATCAGGGAGAAACATTTCTGTAAATCTTGAAGCTGTATAATTCAGAAAAATGAGAGGACTTTGTTTCTTGCAATCAGGATTTATTCTGCAGCGTTTTCCTCAAAACGGATAATACATCTCTCAGGGATGACATGCCTTATTTAAGTGTAACTCTGTTGAAACTCAGTAAACACAGATACAAGTTGCTCTACATCTTCTTAAAGCACTAAAGTTTAAAAGGGATTGTGAGAACTTTCAAAGTCATCTTGTAAAAAGTCTCATCCCTAGAGAGAAGCCTAATCATAATCCACAACTTAAAATGAGATTATCCGCATCAAAATGTGTTATTTCTAAATGCTGATTCCTTGTACCTGGATTGTTTTAGGGCTTGTTGACGTCTCAGGCCCCGTTTTCACGACAACATTTCACAGCGTGTCACCCGAAAACGCAGGAAAACGTAATGAAAATTGTGTATACACAGAAACACTGAGAGACTAAAAACGCTGTAGTACTCATGTCAGGCCTGTAGATGGCGATATAACTGTAGGAGCAGTATACACAACAACAGTATAGAAGCCAAAGAAGAAGTGAGCTGATCATTTGGAGTTTTTATGGAAAACTTCTTCTCTAATAGCAGAATAGACAAATGAACACTGCAATTTTTGCACAGTTAATTATTTTATTCTGTCTATTTGTTAAAAAGGCTAGTTGATTGTGTTCTTCTTTTATTCTCTTTTTTATTGTATATTTGTATATATTTATTATTCTCATTTCTATGATTGGGCTTGCTCCGGGACTAGGGTAACCTCATTTCGTCCCACCCATGTTTTGCATGGGTTGAATGACAATAAAACTCCTTGAATCCTTGAACTAGGGCAATAACTGCACATTTTGGTAGAAGGAAGTCAGTAGATTCAGCAGCACAAGCACGAAACGGTCGGTCGCTGTTGGTTTTGTTGTTTGGTTTGTGCAAAAATCGTTAATGTCAGTGTTTCATCTTGGTGTTTACACGAAAACACTGAAAACAGGGTTTCAGAGAAATCCCACTCTGGAGGGCGTTTTCAAAAGTTTGTTTCAAAAATAATTTTGCGTTTCACCCTAAAACCGTTGTCGTGTAAACGGGGCCTCAATGACAACGCCACACCGGTTGATGAAGTTCAGCAGTGACAAGAGAGATGAGTGTTTTTCTCTGCTAGAAGCAATTTCTGTGATTAATTCAATAGTAATGGTGGAAACGAGCTGTACTGTCTGACAGAAGAGCAAAAGAAAGATAAACGGGAGTGTGATAGAGCACAGGCTAGAGGCCAAAACAGGACTCAGAAATAACTTTTTCAATGATGAATGTTGATATTTGACAAAGCATTTAGCTGTTGTGATAAAGGACTAATGCAGCTTTTCTCCGAGTGTCCATCAAAGCTTTTAAGAAAAGGCTCAGCTGTCAAAATCAAATATGACTAAGGCTTTAAAAAGTCTTAAATTCATTAAAATGTTATATTCTGGTCTTAAATAAATCACTCAAAGGTCTTAAATTTGTCAGGGCAGAATTTGTTCATGTTTTTTTTTTTGTTGTTGTCTTTGCGGGACTTTTTGAGGAGACTTAGAGTGAACACTGTCTTAAAAGCTGCTGATATAAATTTTTATCTGTATCCTGGGTCACTCTTTACACTTTTACATATAACCATTAGTCAGAGAGAATCACTTTATATGCAATGAACTGACAAAAAGTAAACTTGAATGACTCTCACAGAGACACATGCTGTGATTTGATTGTAACACAGCAGGATCCTCCAAACATCGACTATATTTATGTGTTTTTGATCTTAAATTTCATTCAAAGTGGCATTAAAAAGGTCTTAAAAAGTCTTAAATTTGTAGTTCCTCTCTGTCAGACCTGTAAAGTCCTGGATCTAACTCTGAGTTTCTCTCCTCTCTCAGCTGAAGTTAACCCCTGAGTACCTGGAGCTGATGAAGTACCAGGCCATCGCCGGGAACAGTAAGATCTACTTCGGCCAGGATATTCCTAACATGTTTGTGGAGGGAACCAACAACCCTCCCAAGTCTTCTCGCTCCTCCAACCTCCCCAACGAACAAGACTTACTGAAAACCAAAGCGAAGGGCTAAAGCGAGTCCCGGGCTCTGCCTCTGACGGGAAGAAGAGCCTGCGGAGAGAAAAGAGCGCTGAACTGAAGACGTGGACGGGTGGGGAGGCTTTGCAGCGAGTGTGCTGAACACTCTTCAGTCTTAAATCCAAACGGCACAGGAGGAGGAGGAGGAGTGTGGAAGCTTAAGGACAAGCAGAAGCGAGCGTTAGGAATGATGCCATAGTTAAAATTAAAAGCAGAATTCATGCGAATGCCTGGGAAGGCGACAGCAACTGGTCGCCCTAATTTACACGTGCTTGCAATCAGTGCGGTGTTTAACTTTGCTGTTGGAGCTGCACATTTTGTTCGTTGTATGCAAGAGGAATGATTTATGTTGATTTTTGAGATTTACTTTCTGGTTTGGTCGAACTGGAATCTGTAAAGGTGACACTAATTTAAGCGAGCAGCTCGTCTCCGTGCCACTCTTTCTCGCTCGTTCACCGGTCGGCTCTCCTCTCTCTTAAAGCGAGTCACGTGACGCCTGTTTGGCTGCACTTACCTTCTGCGAACATGCTGCTTGTGGATGTTAGAGTTACGACAGGTCATATACAGCAGTTTTAGCACCATGTTTCTTAAAAAAAAAAACAAAAAAACAAAAAGCCAGCTGTGAAAGATTTTTTTAGTATCACTCTTGAATAATCCGTGGCCTAACTTTGAGACATTTTTCACCAGAGCCTGCTTAAGCCAGAAACAGATACTCAAGTCTTTGCAGCCGTCAGCGTTTGTTCAGTTTCTATAGATATTAAACAGTGGTGTCAGTTTTGGTGATTTTCTTGTAACTTTTCTGTTTGCTTGGTGATAGTTTGCTCTTAATAGTTCGGTGTTTTGCCACCACTGAAAGACTTGAGATGCTGTTAAAAGAGGGAAGATTTAAAAAAAAAAAATTNTCAAAGGATGTAAAAGGAAACACAAGCACCACACGGCTCCTAATTAAACTTAAAGCTCTTTAACTTTACTTTGATTTTGTATGAGAAACTTTGATATATTTAAAGCTGAATGTCGATTAACACTTAAAAAAAAAAAAGAGAAAGATGCAAGTAGGTGCTAGTTTTGAATCTTCGTGTGTTTAAAGCTTTTGATTTTGTTCAGCTCTGTTGGGGAAACACTGAAATACTTCCACTATCGAGAATTCAAGCCTTAAATAATAAACTTACACACGCGTTTGATGGTTAAACTTTAAAAGGAGCTGTGAGTGTAGACCGTGGCCTCATCGTAGACTCTACCTGAGAAAGACAGAACTATCAGCGGATGATACTCGTCATGGAAGATGTCGCTATGTTTACTAAAACCTCTGAATGGCTGCACTCTGCGTTTGCTTGGGTGGTGGGTTCAAATAAAGATGCAACAGAGGGGCATGAATCACTCGAAACAATGATTTTTGTTTCTGTCGATATTTTGTAAAATCTGTGAAATTCAAACATTGTCTCCTTGTTTTAAAAAAAAAAAAAAAAGTTTATATGCAAAGAAAGATGTTTTGAAGTTTTGACAATGTTCTTATGTAAAATAAAACCTATTTTGGTACATTTCTTCTCCCTGTGTGGATTCATTCATGTGGAGGGAGAGTGTAGTTCACTTTACAACCAGCAGGGGGAGACATAACATCACACTCAAAACTGCTCTGGTTTTATCACTTACAGGTAATAAATCTGATCATTTTATATTATTAAAGTGAAAAATAAAAGGGTTCAAGCATGTGAAGTCATCTTAGAGGAATCAGAATCACAATAACCTTTTTTTTATTATGATAAGGAACAATTGACGGTCTTTCCTCGATAGCACATAAAAATAGAACTATTTCACATTTAACCCTTTGATGCGTGAATACTGAAAATCAGTGTCAGGATTTTTCCCTTGAGTGTTTTTATTTGTGTTCAAACTAAGGCCCGGGGGCCAATTGTGGCCCGCCGTCTATTTTCATTTGGCCCCCAGCTGTTATTTTGATATGTGGGTCAATGACGTGACGTCCCTTTTTTTGTGTCTGAGTGTAATATTTCCTTCCATCATGAATTGAGTATTTCATCACATGTATTTCTTTATTCTATGAAACCTGTGTTATTTGAACACATCTTTAAACTATTAAAATATAACATGTTTTTTTGTGTTTTGGTTCCTCAAACCCCCAAAATGTCAGGTGGTGCAACTGTCCTGACAAGTATCCACAGTAATTAAACTCTAAAAATTGAATGTCAGTTATTGTAAATGGAAATTAAAAATACAGTGGCATTACTTTATGCTTGAACCTTTTTAAATAAAACATTCTTTGCAAATAAAAAGAATTTTAAAGCTGTTGAGAAATGTGAAAAACTTTTGTCCCGTAATTTTCACCTTGTCAAATGTCAGGGTGGTGCAACCGTAACATTAGACTTTTATTTTAAAGTGAAGAGAATAAAACAGGAAACAGGAAACTGCATCAGCCAGAGGAGCCCAAATGACATTTGTGACCAAGTGGAAAAGTTTGTAGATTTCTCTGAAATACTGATAAAAAAGGTTTTTTCACTTCATTGGTGACTGGAACAATTTCCATGTCAGGTGG
>RPOG01001878.1:13157-82711 GCA_008086565.1 Thalassoma bifasciatum
GTATGAGTCACTACAGACACTTGAGAGATACTTGCCAATAATTTCACACAGAAAAAATAACAGGAACATATAAATATATTTTCATATATTTGGTTGCACCACCTGACATTTTTGGGTGCTCAAATTAAAAATACTAAAAAATAATGAACCTAAAAACTTTGAAATGTTGGTCAACTACTGAAATCTGTTAGAAAACATAATTCTTCTCTCAGAAATATGTTTTTATCCATTTTCAAAGAACTTTTTAAAAATAAGTTTTTAGACCCTCTTTTTGTCACTGACCCATGTATTAATTTTGTAACTTAAATTAAGCATGTTTAAAAAAAAAAACACATGAGAGGACAAAAGACTGAATTTAAGTTATGAAATGGTGAAGAAAAGACAAAAGTTCATGTATAAAATGGTTCAGAATGCAGAGACAGTTTATTTAGCAAACAGCTCAGAATTTTACAAACCAATGATCAAAAAGTGTAAAACATGACATACAACCAAAATTACAAAGTTCTCATTTGCTGTTTTAATTTCTGTAGAATAAGTAAGGATTCATGTTCTTAAATCAAGGACAGGTTTTAAGATTCTGGTTTAACCTTTAATATGGATTATGCTTATTTCAAGATGAGAGCACTTGAATCAAGAATTATCTTAATCATACTTCTCTAATTCTTAGTAGTTTTGACTTAAAAATTGATATTTTTCATTCCATTTGCTAAAATTATGAATATAAGAAGCATGAAATTAGAGTCTGTTGTTCATAATCAGTATATTTCACTTCAAATTCTTCTCCAGGAAGTTTGTTTTCAAGCATTTTAATCTAAAAATGAGCATTTTCTTCTTGTTTTAAGATCTGAGAATACTTATTAAGGCCATCTTGTTTTTAGATTTATCAGAGTTATTTCAAGATTTCTAGTTAAGTGACATTATCTTGCTGCATGAACAGATAATTTCACTAGTTTTAAGATATTTTTCCATCAAATTTAGTGTTTTATCACACACAGGTAGTGTGTGTGTGTGAGGCAACGTTCCTTCCTGCAGGGCATCAATATCGTCCAGCTGAGATTTTCCCGGATTCAGCTGAGTGTGTGTGTGTGTGTGTTGTTGTGGTAAAGTGTGTGTTTAAATAGTCACAATAATGAGATAGAAAGTCAAATTCTTCGGGGAAAAAAAGTCAAAATTTAGAAATAAGAAGTCAAATTTTTGAAATAAAAAGTTCATATTGCATTTAGAAATGTCAATATTTTGAGAGAAAAGTTAAAAAGTATGAAACAAAAAGTTGAAATTTTGATAAAAACTTAAGATTTTGGGGAAAAGCTTTGAAATTTGGAGAAAAAGTTGAAAATTTGAAACAAAAAGCAATTCTGAGAAAATTTCCAAATACTTTGAAAAAGATGAAATTATGAGGATTAAAAGATAAAATTTTAAGATGAAGGGTCAAATATCCATTAAAAATTAAAGTGAATTTAAAAAGTTTTAAGATATTTTTCCATCAAATTTAGTGTTTTTATCTTATATTCAGACTCCCTTTTTTGCAGTGTAGGTGTTCCCCTAAACCTCCACACAAAACATTAAATGTGGCTGAATGAACAAAGTATATTATGTGAGTTGGTGACAGGGTGAAGAGGCTTAAACTGCTCATGAACTCTGATGTTTAGCGTCTTATATGGCTGTAAAAAAAAAAAAAAAAGGGCCGAGCTGATGCAAACCTCGCCCACATTTAATGAAGACTCTGACAGATGTTTGTGTTTGAGTCATAAAGTTTCATGTTTATGATGTGGTTGATTTTCCCCGACTCAGGATCGTGGCCGTTTTCTCGGTCAGAAAAGTCATGATTCATACGAACGTGCACGTGTTCTCCAGTCGCATACTTGGAGGTTTGGGCGTTGGAAACAGCACGAGAATGATTCAGTGAGCAGCTACTGAAAATACACACACACACACACACACACACACACACACAGTCCCTGTTGTTCTAACCCACATATTGTCTTGTAAACATGGTAGAGACGGCGACGTGTTTGTCTGCTGGGTTTGGAAGAGCTCACTTGACCTCCGACCTTTTCTGCAGAGATCGTCAGAGTCTGGATTCAGTCTGACCCAGATCTGTTTCTTTCTGATGTCAGTCTTTGTGTGAAATATGACCACGGTGTCTGTTTATCAGAGCAAATAAACTCCCTCATCCTCATCTTGTTTTCTTTAACTGGACTTTCTTTCTCTGCTTATTTTCAGGGGTGGTCCTGGTCCCTCTAAAACCCCCTGTCCCCCCCTCCCTCCTCTCAGGATGTGGGGTCAAGTTCATGGATGAGCCAGCTCTCCTCCTTCCTTCCTTTTGTCTTCAGTCATCAGATCCTGCGTTCTTCTCTACAGCTTTGACTCCTCCCTGGAGACTCCAGGGTGTGGTCGCTCCTCTCTGACTGTAAGAATCTGCTCCTACACGGCGGCGTGATACTGACCCTGATTCATCATCATCCTCATCATCATCAGCAGCAGCAGAAGCAGCAGCACCATCATCAATAGCTGCTCTGTTTCTCTCACATTCCTATCCTGTGTGTGTTACTGTTAAACACACACACTCACACAAAGAGAATTCTCTTTACTCTTTCTCAACACGTCTTATTCACTGGACGGAGTCTAAAGCTTTGTGGAGTCATGTTTTTCACACTCCATCAGTTTTAAAATGTTAGCTCCACCAAAGAAACCCCAGTGATGTCAGGAGAGACACTTTCAGAGAAGCCTGCTCCAGATTCGACCATTTTAAGGTGGAATTTTGAGATAAAAAGTAACATTTATGTGGAGTGAGCTCCAGCTGATGTTTAATATCATACAGAAATGAATTGTGGGTACTTTTAGCCTTACTTTAAACATGGCTGTACCACCAATAACAGCTTATTTTTGCTAAAGGGTTTGTTGAGATTTTAAGGAGAAACTCTAGAGAGTGAGGGATGCAGAACTACAATGTCAGCTAGAGCACATGGATCTCATTATTTGGACTCTTTATTTCATGATTTCAGCTTTTTGAGTTCAAAATATCTTGATTTATTACATAATTTTTATTTTCATCTAAATAAATTTGACTCTTTCTATCAAATTTTTTAATTATTTATCTCAAAATTGTGACTTTTTATCTTATAATTTCAACATTTAATAAAAAAAGTTGGTTTACTTCATAATTTTAACTTTTTACTTTTAAAAAATTCAACATATTATCTCAAATTTTTGACTTTATTATCTTGAAATTTTTGACTTTTTATCTGGCAGATGAGACTTTTCATCCAGTAATTTCCACATTTTATCGAAAAATTTTGACTTGTCTAAATAATATGACTTTTTATCAGATACCATCAACCTTTTATCCAAAAGAAATTGGTTTACCTCATAATTTCTACTTTTCATTTTAAAAAATTCAACATTTTATCTCAAAATGTTGACATTATTATCCCCAAATTATGACTTTTTATCAGAAAATTTCCACCATCCATCTTCAAATTTTTGACTTGTCAAATTATAATATGATGTTTTATCAGATACCATCAACCTCTTATTCAAAAAATGTCGGCTTTCCTCATAATTTTTTACTTTTATTTAAAAAAAAAAAAAAAAATTCAACATTTTATCTCAAAATTTTGACTTTGTCATCTCAAAATTATGACTTTTTATCTGTAAGATGAGATGCTTTATCTGATAATTTAAATGTTTTGTCTCAAAATTTTGGTTTACCTCACACTTTTGACTTTTTTTATCTGTTATCTCTTAAATGTGACTTTTGGTCTCAAAAATTCAACTTTATTTACTCATTATTTTGACATTCTGCCCCCCAAATTTTTATCTAAGAAATTATATTAGAAAAAAAGTTTCTTGTATAAAGACATTAAGACATCTTTCTAATTTCAATAAACTTCACAAGTGATTTTTTCTAATCCCACTGGCAGATTTTTTTGACTTGTTACAAGCAATTCAGACCTCATTTTTTTCTTTAAAAAACTTGAAATAAGACATTTTCATGACCTGGTCTGGTGAAAGTGGCTCAAATCAAGAAAAATAAGAAAAATTTTGCTACAAATGAGACAGAATGACTTGTTTAGATTTCAGTTTTTGCAGTGTTGTTTCTAAACTCTGTTGCCCGGTAAATCTTTGCTTAAATGTTGTGGTAACTAGAGTTTGTGACATGCTGGTTTTTCATTGTGTAATATTTTCTTGGTCACATCTCACCTCAGCTGAACCTCAATGATGATTCAAAACGGTGAAAAATGTCACAACTGCATCTGCGATGTCAAGAGGAAGATGAAGTGTTATAACCAGTTGTTAGACACAGGAGGTGTAAAAAGTTGGTGTTTTTCTTTGGAAACTTTGCATCAGCTATTGTTGGCAAACTGAAATAAAACTTCTATATATATATATAAAACACTTCTCTATTTTAACGCATTGGTTTGTGGTTTTCTCGTCAGCTGTGTTTGACCATATTTAGTCATCTCTCTCCTCTGTCACTCACCAACACTGAAGTCAGTCTCTGTAGAAATTCACATGTTGCATTTAATCTTCGAGGAGTGATCACACATTGACAGGAAGAGGAGTTTCATAGATTATTAATGATGAAACTTTGAAAAAAACAGAAGGAAATAACTGTTGAAACGCGATGCTGAGTGGACTTTATTTGCAGAAGTAGATTTCCATTTTGGAAAGCTACTAACTGCTATTCAAAACATAAATTAGATGATGTGTTTGGTGTTTTATTGAGCGCTTTAAAGTCAGAAATAAAAGGGTGTGTAAAAGAGGAGAGACACACAAGGACAACGAAACATGAAACAGGAAAAAGAACAAATACATTTATACAGAGATGATGCAATATCTACAGGTGTCAAACATATCTGTTATAGATTTGATTGAAATTAATGAGAGAAGTTACAATTTTCCTTCTTAAATTCAAAACTTCACATTTATTTTGATCATGCAGGAAAAAAGTGAGCATGGATTTTTAAAGGTACAGTCTGTAGAAGTGGGAATATGTGGTGATATCTGGCTCATTAGTGTGATCTTTCATTCATCCATCGTATGACTATCAATTTTCAAGTTTTACCATCAAAACAACCTCTCTCTTTTTCTTTTTTATCTCCAAAATGGTGCATTTGCAGGGGGTCACTTTTCTGTCCTGTGCTGCTGTCGACACATGTCGGTGCCAGATGGTAGCCCACTCCTATGTAGATACACTGCAAAAACTGCAAGCCTTCATGTCTTTTTTCCATTAAAAACACATGATTAGACTTGGTATTAAAGCTGCATAATGTTAAGAAAAATTATGTTGGGATATTTTTGTTTTCTTGGGCAGGAGGACTCCCGCAAACTGTCCTGATGACGTGACTTGTGTATCTGTTTTGAAAGTGTATGCAGATCAGATCTTCTTTTTTCTTTGCTTTTCTTTGTTCAAGACAACTTATTATCAGATACAACCGTTAAGTAGCGCTGATGTTTGGAACCTGACAACAAGTAAACTCTGTGAGTTTGTGGCGTAGTTTAGTAGTCGGCTACATTTAGTTTAGATACTCACAGCTCAGTGCTCTGATACGTGTCTGTAACGTTAGTGAATCCTGGTTGTGTCCTACCAGTGCTCATCTACCAACTCCAACCTCACCAAGCAGAGCAAACGTAACCTGGCTCTTCATTTTATTGATAGACTCTCAGGTTTGAACAGATCACTGCAGAATAACTGCTGCATGTGGACAGGAATCAACATTAGCACAAACAGCTTAACCCATATTTTAGCCTTTAGCCTGTGCTCCATCACTCTCCTGTTTATCTTTCTCCTGCTGTTCTGTTACAGAGACTATTATAGAACAACGCTGTAAATTAGCATTCATAAATAACCTATTTTGATGCTGCTAATCTCATTTTAAGTCGTGGATTATGATCAGGTATATATCTAGATATCAGGCATTTTCAAGAGCACTTAGAAAGTCTTCACTCTCCCTTTAATATGAGAAAAATTAATCTGAAAATGTCTGAGTTAATGGTATTAAAAGTAATTCAGCCTTCATTTTTGTCTTTTAATATCTTGAATTCTAGCATTTTTCTGGACTTGTCTGATGAATTTGGCTCATATTGAGTCTGTTGACTAGAAATAAAACAGAAACACTTGCTGTAGTTTTAGTTTTTGTGGTGCATATGTTTCATTCTGTTTCAACAAAGTCTGATCTGGTTAACGATGCTAAATGATACGTACTGTCCCTTTAAGAAATTGAGCTGAAGGACCATCAGTTTCATTTTCACAGAGTTTTGAGACTTATTTAGTTCATTTTGTGTATAAATAAATGACGATGATTGCACTAATTTCATGCCAAACCTTTTTTTTCCCAGCCTCATAAGGAGATGCAGGTTTCTTCTGCGATTGAAAAAAAAAAAAAACCTTAAACACGTGCAGCAAATCTTAAAATAAGCCACAGATTTAAATAGTGACAGTTTGTTGAAACTGAAACTTCATTTCTATGAAAATGATTTATTTTGCTTCCTTAAAACAGTTCCTGTCTGGTGTCTATTTTTTAAAAGTAATGACCTGATTCTCCACGATGAGAACTTTTTTTCATGATGTCAGAGTTTATTGAGGTGAGAGTGTGTGTGTGTGTGTGTGTTCCTGTTGTTCATGTTTCTATCATTGTGCTTTTCCTTTTCCTTTGTACGTGTCCAAATGCTTGGTCAGATCTTCTATCCTCATGTCCTTCAGGTGAACCAGGTGCTCCAAGCGACTCACTTTCATCTGCAAGATCTGCCGCAAAGACGCAAAAAGGATGTGATGAGAGCAGAGGAAGTTTATTTCCAGAGCTGTGAATTATCGCACTGATGAAACAAAAAGTTCTCCGAACAGAGGAAGGACGTGTTGCAGGTTTTTTTTTTTTTTTTTTTTAACTCCTCCCTGTGCAGATGTGGCCACAGCAGAGTGAAAAAAGCTACATCCTGTGAGCTGGTACTGAGTCACTGACCACAGCTGACAGCTCATGATGCATGTATCACACACACACACACACACACACACACATCTGTAACATTATTACAGGTAGTGTGTGTGTGTGTGAGGCAACGTTCCTTCCTGCAGGGCATCAATATCGTCCAGCTGAGATTTTCCCGGATTCAGCTGAGTGTGTGTGTGTGTTGTTGTGGTTAAGTGTGTGTTTACCTCCACAGTCTCCTGCAAAGCCAGGAGAGATTTCTCTTTCTCCTGCAGGATGAGTCGGAAAGCGGGGTCCATGTTTTGGTAAAACTGCGTCGCTGGCTGCGGTTTACTGTGCGATTCCAGAAAACAAAGACGTGTTAATATTATTATTATTATTATAAAAGAAACAACTGACTCATTTCATCCACATTCACGTCGTTGTCGGTTTTTTTTGGTCGTACTTGTTCTTTAGTTTGATGTTTTCATCTTTTTTCGTCTCTTCTCCTGCCAGCGGAGCCACCAGTTTGGCTTCGTTTGGGTAAATTCCTGCAGGAAAAACACAAAGATTGTGTGACGTAGACTTAAAACAGAGACAGGAAACTGAAATTCATGCAGGGAAACTTTTCTAAAAGTAAGGTCGAGGATGGAGATGGAGATGGAAATTAATGCATTTTATGTTATTGACACTAATGCCCTTATTGATTCCTCTTATTTTCTGTGTACAAAAAGTAGCTTTGCAGGTTTTCTGTATCAACATTTAATTTAGTTTATGATTAAATAAATATAAAATAGGTCAGTAAATATGGATATCTGGAGATGTAACTATATAAAAATAAGTAAAAATTGCACATCAGGTACATGAGGTTTTGTTTTGTTATGTTTTACTGACTGAAGTCGGCCACCTAGAAATTCTATGAGTTGCTTGGAACCTTGAGCTTGCCGTAGTTTTGCAAAAGTCTGCACTTCCTGTTTGGAAAACCTTGTCTGCAAGAATTTTACATTTAGAGTTTTAAGTATTGTTCACAAAGAGTACTTGTGTGTTCAGTTCTACAGCTTCCTAAGCAAAACTTCAAGAGGAAAATCCCAAATAAGAGTTTTTTTGTCAACTGCCATTTATCTGCAAGTTGGGGCAGAATAGTCGACGTGAGGTCCGTCCACTCTGCCGTAAATGTAAAGAATTGATAGGGTAATTGTCAAGCATAAAGGCTAACAAGCTGTAGCTCTGCTGAACAGCTGGGAGGGGCTTGAGTGTGCGGAAAATTAGGAAACAAAGCGATAGAGGACAAAGTGAGCAGTGGCGCACGAGAGGAAAGTTTCCGGAGTGGAGTGAAAAACATAAGTCATTACTGTTTTTTTTCCATTGAAGCTGCAATACAGTAAAATATTGTTTTAAAACATTATTATACTGGGTTGAAAGGTATTTAAACCAAGTAGGATTTTACAGATAAAATTCCTTGTTAATTTACATTAATTTGAAAGAGAAAACTTAATAAGATTTACCTTCAATTTACTGTAAAAACCATTACACTGTAAGTATGGACTTAAACCTTTATATAGGGCTGTGGTGTGTTTACAAAGCTACGACTATTAGCCATGCTTTTAGCTACGGTCGGGGGCAGTGAGCATGCGCTTCTGCTGACGCTGAGCCACGGAGGAGGAGACGAGTTTGGATGTTGTTTGTAAACAGAGAAATGAAACCTGTTGAAATTTTCTGCAAACTTCACATTTAAAAGGGCAGAAAAGATCATGTATTTACAGATGTTTGTGTTTTTACAGTTTGTGTTTTACTTCTAAAAAACAGAAAAACGACTGTAAAAATGTAGGATTCTTAACCATAACATTAGGTTGTTGTTTTTTTCTACAGTGTAAAGAAGAAGGGGGAGGCCTGGAGGTAAGATAAGGAGATGGAGGGAGACATGAGGAGGTTTTTAAGTCCAGCAGTGCTGAGCTCAGGCGGGTGATAAAGGCCATCTGGTGATGTGGGGGGCTGATATGAAGACCTGTGTGTGTGTGTATGTGTGTGTGTGTGTGTGAGGGTGTAGATAGAAGAGGAAAAAGCAGAGGGAGGAGGTTCAGGTCTGCAGGGTGACGTTCAGGGACAGATGAGGTGTGGGAAACGGAAGAGGGACACTCCTCAAAGCTCCTGTTATTCTCTAATCAGCTGCGTCTGATGTGGTCGCCGTAGGTACGTTTACGTCTCCGTGTGGTCACCGCTATCTCTGAGCCGGGCTCACATTCACAGTGAAACCTCTGACAATGTCAAAACAAGCAGGAAGTAGATAAGATCTCGGAAAAATATGACTCTGGGAAGCAGAGTCGACCTTTGCAGCGATCCTCTTTGACTCAAAAACAACCTTATACAGATGCTGATTTTGAAATTTGTCAGCTGTAAGACACAGAAAAAAGCATAAAAGAGTCTAAAATTACACCCTGAGCCTGAATTCTTCAGCGTGTGTCAGCTAATACACTCCACAGATGACACAGATGACACAGACATGAGGAAAAATCCTGCATGAGGCAGAAAAGTCAGGACACAGTCATCCTCTTCTTGTCAATTCAGCGTTTCTGTTTTCTGTATTTGACTTTATTTCCTCATTATACAAAAACTTCTTGTGGTCAGAAACTTCTGAAGAATTTGTCATCTGTGATTTGGTGCGAGGCTGAATAATCCAGCAGGAGTCAAACTCAGTCTGGTGAAAGGGGGTCACTAAACCACTTTCCTGCCTTCTCTGGAACAATGACGACTTGAATTAAAGCTTTTTAAAGAATCAGTATCAACTGTTTTTAAGTCACGTGTGTATGATGATGTTGCTCTCTTCATTTAAAGTCTATTAAACTCAGTTTTAGCCTTATAATAATAATAACTGCTCTGATTTAAGACCACAACCAACCAAAAATAAGATTAGAAATTTGCATTTTGAGACAAAATATCTTCAAGTTAGCTTCTTTAAAAGTATCAGGCTTTGCTTTTTTATTCATAATTCTCAAAACTGCTATTACTTTTAGTGCACCTACCTCATTGTAAGTTCTACATTAGTAACACCATACTTGAGATAAGATATATAAGATATAAGATAAGTTATCACAATGAAATGTGTGAGTTGTTGACCACTTTTTGAGCCTCAAAAAAGTTTGCAGCCCACCGCCGTCCCAATAAGTATGGAGGATATTAAACGTCTTATTGAAGCCCCATCTGTTACAACGACCCAAATTTGTAATTAAACCCAAAATGTAATAACTGGCCAATAATGAAACAGATTCAGAGCCCGAAACAAAATTAAGTTTTGCCCAAAATGAAACGATTTGTCACAGTTGAGTCATTTTGGCTTTTGATACATTCTTTTTGTTGGTCAAGCCTGGCACTTCTGTTACTTTTTTGACAAATTTGTGAACATTTTTTTAATATATGAATATCTGGATATTTCCTAACCAAACTTAAACATTTAACAGTTTTTTTCTGTTTATCTGTATCTTTATTTATTTATTTGTGTCTTGTATCTTTATATAATTACATTCCACTAAAATTATGCTGTTTTGGAAATGATTTGGCGGCCCACTCGTAACACCTTCCCGGCCCACCAGGGGGCCACGACCCACAGGTTGGGAACCATTGGAATAAAACATTGTTTTCTTAATTCAAGCTAAGACTATTTCTTTATGTCATTTTATTTTTTAAGATACTTTTTGGGCTTTTCTGCCTTTTAATCAGATAGAGGAGGACAGTGGATGGAGTAGAAAAGGGGGAGAGAGTGGGGAATGACATGCAGGAAACAGGCCACAGGTGGGAATCAAACCCGGGCCACCAACTCGAGGGGAAACCTCATGGTGCGCGGCCATATCCACTAGGCCATCTGTGCCCCAAGCTATGACCATTTCTTGAAACAAGTTTATTTCCAGCATCAAAAATTCAATAAAAGTCGAAATAAAAGTTTGTTTCATCTAAGATATAATTTGATGATAGATGATTAATCAGAGACAAGCTCCAATAACTGACTGAAATGTTTCCCTTTAGGTAACGGTCTGATACTTAGTGTGAATGAATGAATGAAAATGTTTATTCTGAAGTATGTAAAAGAACAACACTAAGCGAACAGAGAGTTAAAACAAAGAATTTTGCAATTTTGCATTGAATTAAAGGAAAAAAACAATGAAACTTTGCAATTAAAGCAAAACAAAACAAACTTTTAAATCACTAATTCACCCGCTTTTACATTTTCAAAAGTGTGATTAAGTCCTGTCTCACCTTGTAGTAACTATTGTATTGATGGATGTTTTTATATTTTTGTATTTGTTTATTTTTCTATTTATTCTTTGTGCTTCTTCTTTTGTTCTCCCTCTTCTGTTCTTCTCTTAAGACTGAGATTGTTTACATGTTGATAGCTGCCGGTATGACCAGAACGACCACCACGTTCCATTGTTTATCTGTTTATCTGTTGTAATCCTCAACGCTGTCATTTATAAGAACTGTTAATCTATTTCCCTTTTATGTGCAGAAACTTAACAAACAAAACTGTGGGGAAAAAAAGTGTGATTTAGTTGGTAGGATGTTGAGTTTTTGCGGTTAAAACTGACGTAAATTTATCTCCAAATATACAGATTGTGGTCATTTCTGATGGCATGTAATCCCACGTCAGAGAATGGTGGGTCTACCTGTGAGGTGTTTGTCCTGGTTCTTGTGGTCGAAGTACTCCAAACCCTGAATCACAAAGAAAAACACGCTCATATAAATATTCAGTGTGACTTTCTCAAGAAACAAAAACCTGCTTGGTGATTTTTTTTATGAGAGATATGTATTATTTCTGACAGTAAAAGTTCATTAAGAGGTGACTTAAGCCCAAACATACGTTGTGGGTCAGTGCATTTTCTGCCGCATTCTCCAGTTTCCTCTCGATCTTCTCCCTGAGGCCTCGGAGCACGGGCTCGATGGCTCCTGGAGTGTTCAGTACGATCCTCCTCACTGTCTCTTCACAAACTGTAAAGTTGAGCTTGGAAAACACCTTCCTGTCCACAGAGCAGAGAAATAAATAAATGAAGGATAACAAACACATGTCTCCAATCAGCAGAAGTAAACACAATAGGAAGAGCAGACTGAAAGTGATTTAAGGAGAGATGACAAACACTATAAGAGCCACTGTGTTTACAGAGAAGAGCCATAAATCTGCTGCTGGCTCTGAGCCACGTCTCCGTCCGGGGAGGGGGTGAGTGGGTGAGTGGGTGTGCTGGATTAGTTCTCAGGACCAGATGCAGAAAACCCTCAACAAATGTTCAGTCTCAAGCATTGACTTATCTTTAGGTTTGCACTTTTTGTTTGAGTTCTTCTTCTTGTGAGAGGATAAAGTTGATCTAAACAGCTGAGAGCAGAGATAGTTGCTGATTGCCTCCTCCTGAGCTCCAATGGGGGTCTTGAGATACTTTCTGGGGGTCGCCAAATCATTTTAAGATAATATAAATAATGTAAAATTACAAAATTTCAGACAGGGTGATGTTTTTCTGCTTCATTATTTAGAGGCATGAGCAGATTGAGAGTGTAAGATCCATAAAGAACCCCAAAACCCTTGAAAACACATAAAGACAAAATGTTTCCACTCAAACTTTTTCACATTGGCAACATAATTGTTCAAAATAAAATGTGGGCTGATTTTCCACTCACTGTAAATCATCGAGGTTTTAATTAGTATGTGTCGACTGTTGTTTTCTTTAATTAAAAAGAAAAATAAAGTTTGTTTTATTTGTTTACATATTGAATGCAACTATTGTCAGTCTGTTTATCATGTTGTATGTTGTTTTTCAATAAATCCAAAAGTGATTTGTCAAAAAAAAAAGATGTTTTTTGTGCCTTTGGGATTCATAAATCAGACACAAATAGTCGGCTGTATTAACGGGGTGTGTAAGCTACAGGAAGGACACACCTTTAAAATGTTAGAAGTTATAAATTTAGCCAGAATTGTCATGAGAAACAAGTATCTGATGATTGCTTCACTCAGTTGTTTTTGCAACTTTTAATTTTCCCTGCGGGCAAAAATAAAGCCAGAATTTCATTGGTAACTAATTAAGGGAGTAGAATAAGAACTCAAAAGTACATTTTTCAGTTGTTGTTCCCATATAATGCACCACTTATTTGTTTGCAGGGTCGCGGACATGAGTGCATGATAAATAGGAGGTCGTGGGAAAAAGCCAATTGTTTGTTACACATCAACTTTATTAAATATATAGACACAACATATTAGCTGGACTTACTGTGAATCATTCTCATTATTCTCATTTTTAATTAGAAATTAAAAAAACACCTGTTGAGATTTAATCAGAGTTCCTGCAGGTTTTGGCAAGTCAAATCTAAGACTTTTTAAGACCTTTTTAATGCCACTTTGAATGAAATTTAAGACCAAAAACACTATAAATATGGTTGATAGTTGGGGGATTCTGCTTTTCTACAACCAAATCATTACATGTGTCGCTCATTGAGACCCATTCGAGTTTACTTTTTGTCTGTTAATGAAAATAAAGTGATTCTCAGTGCTCTTCGGTTAACAACTGGAATTAAAAGTATAAACAGCAGGGGACTGCTTCGCTAGGATGCAGATAACAATTTATATCAGCAGCTTATGAGACAGTATCCACTCTACATCTCCTTCTCGAAAAGTCCCGCCAAAAAAAAAAAAAAAATTTTAAATCAATAAATCAAACATTAACAGATCCTGCCCTGATAAATTTAAGACCTTTGGGTGATTCATTTAAGACCACGCTATGAAAATTTTAGTTAATTTAAAACCCTCTGATGCATGAATTATGAAAGCAAGTGTCAGGATTTTTTCCTTGAGAGTTTTTATTTGTCTTAAAGCATGAAAAAAAGTTTTCTATTTTTTTTTTCTAAATATTTGTAACTGAGCATTCAACTTAAAACAGCGTGAACTTCATGTAAATATGACTTATTACTTGTCTGACTTCTTTTCTTTTTTTGGTAATTTCATGAATAATCTTTTTTAATGCTTTGCAAAACATTTTAACTATCTTTCATCAATTTTAACACTGAATAATTTATAGTTATTACGCTGTTTTACCTTCAAATGTTTGTGTATAACTTGTTAAATATGCTATATATATATATATATATATATATATATATATATATATATATATATATGAAAAATGATTGAAAACATTTTTCAGGCCCTAAGAAGAATAAAAATATCCTGACACAGACTAATGTGAATTTCCACCACATGAACCATTGAATTTAGGAGTAGATAACTTTTAAATATGTGTCTACTGTTGTGACCACTATGCACTACAGGGTTAAGACTTTTTAAGAATGTGTAGGAACCCTGTTAATGTGGGTTTTTATGCAGAGTTGTGTTTTTATGCCACTTTCAACAGGTCTATTACAACTGTCTGCCTGTGTCAATGCAGTTTGAATTAACTTAATGAATTAATTAATTCATGAAAAATAAATAAAGGTGAGTTGTGTCTTGCCTGTTGAGGAGGTTCCAGTTGCTGGCTTTCTGCTGTGTGGAACTGGCGGGAACATAATTGTGCAGGTCAACGAGTTTAGGGAGGAAATGTTTGACAACTTCTGCAGCCATCACTGTTCAGGAGGAAGGAGAGAAACTATCAGCTCAGGTCAGAAATAAACTGATAAATATGTTATAAAGCAGCAGAGAGGAGGAGAAAGTGGTGGTTTGATAACTTTAAGTGCGTTAACTGAACTCAATGGTCTTGTTTTTGCCTGTTTGAGCAGGTGTAAACTCAGCGTGTTGATATCAAAGTGAACTACAAACCTCCGTCGCTGAAATCTCGTGTGATGTGTCTTTTGGGTCGTGAGAGCGGGATTTGATCTATCCACGCGTACAAATCCTGCAAATCCTCTTCGGTGAGTCCCCTGTCCATTATTAGTGAAGCTTCATTTGTTTTAAACCAGTTTGTGCAGCTCCACACTGCGATATTTAGCCTGTTAGCTTCACCTGGCGCTTGTTGTTAGGGGCGTTGCTAAGCAACAGCTCATCTAACGGTTAACCCCTTAGTTACCAACCAACTCTGGCCTATATACAATAAAGCTTATAACTGAAGAACCATGCGGCCAAAATTCATCAGTGACACCTCATTTGAAAGATTAAAGTCTCTAGTTTCAGAAAATGTCATGGTTTTAAAGTCCACATCAGGACCCGCCGGCGGGCCAGTGGAAACTATTAGCCCTGTGGTGCATTGTGGTGACTACAGTGGACACATATTTAAAAGTTATTTACTCCTAAATTCAATGGTTCATGTGGTGGAAATTCATATATCTGTGTCAGGATATTTTTATTCTTCTTAGAGCCTGAAAAAATGTTTTCAATTCTTTTCCCAAATATATATATATATTTTTAAAAGTTATAGACCAACATTTGAGGGTAAAACAGTGTAATAACTATTAATTATTCAGTGTTAAAATGGATGAAAGACAGTTAAAATGTTTTGCAAAGCATTAAATCAAACAACAAAAAAAGTCATATTTACATTAAGTTCACACTGTTTTAAGTGGAATGCTCAGCTAAAAATATTTGTTAAAAAAAATGGAATTTTTTTTTTTTATGCTTTAAGACAAATAAAAACACTCAAGGAAAAAAATCCTGACACTGACTTTCATAATTCATGCATCAGAGAGATGAAGGGTCCAGGAACAGGAAGAGACGAGAAATGGCCAAAAAACATTAATCTTATTCATCTATAATTTTTATTTTAAGCTCCATTTTACAGAATAGAGAAGATTTCAATAAATATTGAAAAATACATTTAAAATAAATCGAAGTAAATTGAATTCAAAGACTACAATCATTGGCATCGAGAATAACTTTGTGATCATTTCTGCTGCATAGAAAATACAATATAAAATCCCTTAAAGACAAAAACGAAACAACTATGTGATAAATCAGTCGCACAAAATCAAGCATACCAAAGTTAGAACAGGAAAAAGTTCAAGAAAACATCTGTAAAATCTGTAAAGTGCCAACATTGGTGCAATACTTTAAAATCCCTTACATTCTTTCTTTAAAAAAACGAGTACCTAATCCATGTGAGGGGGTTTTAACAGTTAGAAAAACAATACAGCATCAATAGTGCAACTTCCTCATCAAGTCTTCACATATGGAGGATCAAGGCAGAGAAAAGTTTCCCTTAAAGAAAGAAAAAAAAAATCATCATGGCAGCAGAGCCATTTGTCATTTCTATAAAGCACAGACGTACAGCCTGTCAATCAACTCTTCAGGTTTTCATCAACATACTGAAGGCTTACATAAGCAAGACACAGACGGCGGTGATCTTCGAGGAGACGTGACAGTAAAAGCTCTGTCACTTATTGTGGCTGATCCTCCAGCGGATCCAGTCGCCTCTTTAAAAACAGAGAAGAGTCTCCTGAGAGGATCTCAGCTCCTTCTCTTGGGTCAGCAGCAGAGTTTGCTGTCAGACCATCATGTTTACACCAGGATGAGTTATTCCCTCTGTCATCTGGGGCGGCTGGGGGGCATCAGGGCGGCTCTGCCTGCGAGCTGGAAAAACAACACAGTTAACAAACAAACCACTCATGTTGTCTCTAACTTTAACCCTCACAGGACTTCTGACTGCTTACACTGCACTCTATTTCTATTTTTCACACTGTAAGCAAAGCACATTCCTGCTAACTGAACAGTTTTTTTTTTTTATCACATCTACTGTAGACAACTTTCATTTCAAGTTTTACTGCTTGTTTTTATTTTATTTGAGTGCACACACTGTAGAAGTACCAGTGAGTACCAGTAACTCTAATTTACTTGCTATCTTTTTGCATAAAACAACCAAACAATGAGTGTAAAGGCGTTTGGCGAGCGGTTACCAACCTTTTCCAACTCAGGACCCACTTTTAAGTCTCCAAAATGTTTGACCCAATACATATGAATTTAAAATGCCTCATTTGTACCAACAATCTAAAATATAATAACTGGTCAATAATGTAGCAGATTCTGAACCCAAAATAAACAACTTGGTGTACAAAATGTAACATTTTTTAACAAATTGAGTTTTTTTAATTTCATTTTGGCTTTTAGTACATTCTTTTTTGTTGCATTTCTGCACTTTTGATACATTTTTTGACAAGTCATATGGGGTCGTTGTTATGTTTTGGGTCATGTTGCCCATTGGCCATTAATATACCTGCTTAGTGGACATTCTTATATACTGATATCTACGTATTTTCAATTTTCCAACTGAGTAAGTAGCTAAGTTTTAACATTTAAAGCATAATTATGTATATATGTATCTCTCTTTATTCATTTTTATCTTGTATCTTTGTATAATTACACTAAAATCACAATATTTTGGAAGTAATTTGGCGGCCCACTTGCAATACCTTCACGGCCCACCAGGGGGGTGCGGACCACAGGTTGGGAATCATTGCACTAGACCATAACTGACAATATTTTACATTGACAAAGCAGGAGACAGGTTTTTAAGTAAAATACACATAATTTTTGCATATATTTTCTTGTTTTTGAAGGCTGGCTTTTTGCAATGTAAGTGCAAATTTTGTTGTAGTATCCAAATGAATGAAGCTAAACACCACTTCTGTTGCCAAAACATGGGAACATCTTTACTATGACCTAATTCCTGAGGAAATATTTGCAAGATCTTCCAAAATAACAAAACAAAAAAAACCTAAAACAATCTTTTTTTTCTCTCTACATCTCTTCAGGGACTCAGTAAAATCAAACTTGGAGATGGAACAAGAAAAACACTGACATACAGAAGAGGATTAGGGCCACTGCTAGAAATAAATGTAAGGTTCAATTTTTTTTCATTGCTCTTCAGAGAAAAAACAGCCAGAATTCTGAGTTTTAAGTAGGAAACCTAAGAAAAAAGATCTTTTTCAGAATGATAATAAAATATATTGGACCTTAAATTATCTTCTTCCATAAAAAAAACTGTCATTACATTTCTAGATAACTCTTTCACTCATCTTGGAATAAGAAAAGTAACATAATCTCTTACAGTCTTTGTTACAATCACAAAAAATGTCATGACACTTAATATTTGATTTAATGAGCTCCAAAACTGCAGATAAAGTTTGTTTTCCTGGTACTTGACATAACTTCCTCCCTGCCTGGTTACGTAAAAGTTTGCGATCTAAGTTGCAATTTTTGCAGCTTTTTTTTCTTGCATTAAGATTCCTGGATTGTTTTTGGATTTCAAAATTAGCTGTAAGCGTGATGAGTAACCCAAAATGCATCTGAACTTTGAGTGAATGTCTTTGCAGAAAGAAAATTCCACTGTATGTAAAGCCTTAAGGTGCAAACATCTTCGCAAAGATTGAAATGTGCAGAGGGAATTATTATTTGGTTTTGCTGGTAGAAGAGAAAACATCAAGTTTCTTTGTGTCCGAGCAAAAATCTCCTCTCTCTCTTTCTCCAGTGTGACACTAAAGTCCACTGGTTACACTTCCTGACTCACTAACACTGAGCCACAGCTTTTTCATTACACTGCTATGTTGAACAATGTCCAAAACCGCAGACATCTCTATAAACGTGAAGCCTTGAATAACATAAGGAATGTCTGAGCGCCAGGATCTGGAGGCTTTTCAGGTCAGTCTGACTGCTGTTTGAAAACTCACCAGGAGAGAGTGAGGCAGAGGAGACGGTGATGAAGAGGGCTTCGGCTTCGCGGGGGGCATCGGGGGCTTTGGCTTTGAAATCTGAGAGGAGCAGATGTTCAGGTTAGAGCTGCAGAATATAAACAGAGAAACATGGATGCAGATGTGGTTGAACGTGACTCACTGGTTTGGCTGTAAGTGGAGGCAGAGGTCTTGATGGAGGTAGAGGCTTAGTCTGAAAAAAAGAGGACAGAATTATTAAAAAAATCAAAATTATATATCGTTCAACGAAGCTGTTGTGCAAATGTTTTGTGCATTTTACCTCAGTGTAGAGCGGCCTGCTTGAAATGTTTGTTGTCTGCATGAAGGGCCGGACAACCTAAAGCAAAACGCAAATTTACAGATTAAAAAACTTCAAACAAAAGTACAAAGCTCTGAGTTTGGATTCAAATAATATTATTGGAAAATAACTGGTTTTAAAGTACCTGTTGATTCCTTGATGTGTAAGGTGAAGCAGCTGCTTTGGGCGGCTGTAAGAGACAGAAAGAAAGAGGGATGAAGAGACGCTTTGCAAAAGAAATAAAACTAACACATCAATAAGGATGAGTATCGAGAATTGGTTCTAGTTGAGAATCAAGAAAAAGTGGTTCAATCCATCCACATCATTAGTCTTTTCATCATTAGTCTATTCTCCATAATTTCTTTTTCGATTCTTTACAGGACGCTGGAGCCTTAAGAAAATGTAAAATTGTATAGCTATAAATGCAAACCATTTACAAAAGGCTAAAACTAATCCTGTGCTTGGCTCCTCTCTGGTTATTTAAATAAGCATGAAAAAATCTTTTGACCTTTTTGTTATTGTACAGTTTTGTGATTTTTCTCTTTTCCTGTTTTTTTTTTTAAATTCTACCAAAACTAAATTTGAAAAGAAGCTGTAAAACTGAACAAAGAAATTCACATTACTTTCTCAAAACAGATTCATAATCAATACATTTAACAATTATACATCTCCTAATGTGCCACAGTCACTACAGAAAACCCAGCACTAGCTTGATGCTAAAGTATATTGGAAATTGCATTGATATGCTAGTGGTTAGGATACATCCATGTACTCTTTAGTTTCTATGAACAATACTTCAAACTTAAAAATGTCAAACACTAACAGGTCAATGGAAGCTCAGGCTCATGACTGACTTCAGCGCAACTACGGCAAGCTCAAGGTTCCAAATAACTCAAAGCATTGCTAGGAGGCCTCCTTCAGTCAATAACGTACAAAAAAACAATATGAAATGACGTGTGATTTTTAGTTATTTTCATTTATCTACCTATAGGGATGTCTAAATCCATTGACCAATTTTATATTTATTTACTTACAGACTCAATTAAAAATGACACAGAAAACCTGCTGATCCTCAATCTTTTAGTTCAAAAATGAAGAGTAAGATATGATTTTTTTGCAGTGAAGTGGGTGAATTTGTAGGAATGGTTGATAATGAAAAATAAAAACCCACTCACCTGTGGAGCCGCTCTGCTGGGCTTCAGCCCTGCTCTACCAGGAGAAGAGGTCAGAGGTTTACAGGCCTGAGTGGCTGAAGACTCCACAAAAATGGGTTTGCTGATGTTTGTCGACCCGACTCGAGGGCTGCTGCGTGTGCTGCTCGACTGAAACAACGGGTTGAACTGTCCTGAGGTAGATTGAAGGGGTCTATGGAGAAAGATGGTTAGACATCATGTTGGTGAGAAAAGTCTCCCCTTTGTGTTTTCATGTTGGATTGTCTTTCTCTCTCTGTTTCTACCTCTTTGCAGGTCGTCTTTTCTTCAAGCAGCACATCAGACCGCTGATAACCGCCACCATCAGGAGGAGACAGCCGATCGCCAGAGACACAGCTAACACCACGTGACCTCCAGCTGCAACACACACAGATACACACATCTACTGTTAGAGGTGAGAGGCAACACAACACAACACAACACAAACACCTTTTTACTATACTTAAAGCACCTGTAGGGAACTTTTAAACTGTGGCAGGTTCGGCGCCCCTGGTGGACAGAGTGTTGTTTGATTCTCTTGTCTTCAACTTGCTTACACAGTGTTTTCTATTGGAAGTCTAATTTGGGAGAGGGGGGTTGTTGAATGACAGTGGGATACAAAAGCAGGTTATGCCACTGGTTTAAAGTGACTTCTGTGACACCTACCTGCAGTTAAATGCTTTTGCCACTTGCACAGTGACACTTACCGACAGCTAAGTGACTTCTGCCACTTGCTCAGTGACACCTACCTATGGCTTTGTGAATTCTGCCGCTGTACAGTGACACCTACCTCAAGTTAAATGCTTTTGCCACTTGCACAGTGACACTTGCCAACAGCTAAGTGACTTCTGGCACTTGCTCAGTGACACCTACCTACAGTTTTATGCTTCTCCTGTTTTCACAGTCTGATGCTTATGCCACTTGCATAGTGACTGACCTACAGTTAAGTGACTTCTGCTATTTGCACAGTGACACCTACCCATGACTTAGTGACTTGTGCCACTTGCCCAGTGACAACTACCTGCAGTTTAATTCTTCTGCCACTAGCACAGTGACACCAACCTATGGCTGAGTGACGATAGTGACTTCTGCCACTTGCACAGTGACACCAACCTATGGCTTAATGACTTCTGCCACTGGCAAAGCGACTGACCTATGGCTAAGTGACTTATGCCACTTGCTCAGTGACACCTTCCTAAGGCTTAGTGACTTCTGCCACTTGCACAGTGACAGACCTATGGCTGAGTGACTTATGCCACTTGCTCAGTGACACCTTCCTCTGGCTTAGTGACTTATGCCACTTGCTCAGTGACACCTTCCTCTGGCTTAGTGACTTATGCCACTTGCACAGTGACAGACCTATGGCTGAGTGACTTATGCCACTTGCACAGTGACTGACCTATGGCTTAATGACTTCTGCCATTTGTACAGTGACTGACCAATAGCTGAGTGACTTATGCCACTTGCTCAAAAACTGACCTACAGTTGAATGTCTTCTGTTTTCCTTGTTCCAAGTATTTAAAATCCATGAACAGATTTGATAAAGATTTTGCTGATAGTTTCATTTTCCTTTCATCCATTATTATAAGGATACATCATTGTTCATTTTAGTGTGAGTCATAGCCAATCAACAACTTAACGTGATCTTTAAGTGACTGGAATCTAAGAAGTAGCACTTATGTTTATGCTTGAACAACTTTAAAGTTCCTGTTGGAAGTTTTTTTTTAGTAAGTTATGAATCAGACTGTAGTTAAAACAAATGTATCTGTTTGAAAGGACCATCAGCAAAACAATCTATTATTTCCAGTTTGTTTTGAAACTCCCCTCTTCAGGGTAGGTGTGACAAACAGCCTTTTTTTATCGTTCCCTGAGGCAAAGATTGATGGTGCGTGTCACGTTCAGCTGTTCAAAGGCAGCGAGATGAGATTTACAGTCAGAAAACACAACTCATGCATGAACGGGACAAGATCAGTCAAACAATAATGTCTTGTTCACACCAAACGCTTCGTGTTCACTCGCTCGGTTCACTTGAATAACTCGCTTTGTTCGCCGGTGCCGTGAGACGTGAAACTAGGAGCCAGAATGAAGTGACAGACAAAGGGTTTCACAACTTAGCTGAAAGTCTGACCTCTGACTTTCTTAACCACTTTCCTTATAATTCCTGTTTCCATGACAACAGGAAAAGTCGCAGATACAATCAACCTGTCCCAGATTTTACAGATGGGTGAAGTTCTGAATCTCCAGGCTGTCGGCAAATAATGTGCTGAAGTTTAGATTTTTCAACTATGGAACAACCAAGTGTAGCGAGAAGAGTGTGGAATGAAATTGCGCCACTTGAACGAATAATTTGCACCCTACATAACTCGTATTACTCTTGTCTTATGGTAAACTTTACATGTAGCTTAAGTTGAGAGGTAAGTTTGGTGTGAAAGCAACATAGGAGGTTTCATTTTGTCCAGAGGGGGGTGCCAAAATCAATACAATACAACACAAACCAGATGTAACGTGTAGGACATTTCAGATGGCGACAATCCAGTGGCATGCACAGATATTTTGGGGGTCAGGGGCCAAAGTAAAAACAGGGACATACCGTGTGTTTTGGCTCCCTAAAAGGTGATTTTTGTGTATTTTGGCTTCCAAGAGGACACTTGAATACATGTTATGGCTCCCAGGAAGACAGTTTATCATGTTTTAACCAGGCAAAGGTGCAGATTAGTGTGGTTCACCAACTAGAAAGCCACTTAGGGAGGTGTTTTGGTTCCCAACAAGGCGCTTTGGTGCAAGTTTGGCACCAAGTAGGGGAACTGTAGAAAGTGTTTGGCTCCTGAGAGGGCACTTTAGCAGGTTTTTACCTCTGAGAGGTCACTTTGGCATATTTTGGCTCTTAAGAGGGTATGTGAGCATGTGTTTTGGCTTTCAAGAATGCACTTTAGGGCGTGTTTTGGCTCCACTTTAGCACCCGTTTCAGATAAGAGAGGATGTTCCAATGAAAAAAGCTCAAGTTCTAAACTATGTTTCTTTCTGCTCCAGAGGCTGAGATATGAGGGTCTTTGTGGACTTTGAAAAATCAACATTTTTCCAGATGACTCTCAGGTTTTGAGACCCTGTGTACATTTCATGCTTTGGTTTTTCAGGGCGGTTTCAGCGGACGTCATAGGCTTAAATCCAATTATTTTCTAAATCACCACGAGCCCCTCTTTGTGCACACTTCCTCTGCTATTTTGTCCGATGAAAGCCAGTAAAAACATTTCTCAGAGTCTTTTCTACAACTTGTAACTTCTTCTTAAAATAAGAACGTGGGTATTTCTGCCAGCTCTATTTAATCACACGAGGATGAACATTTGACAACACACGTCACCTGCTCAGGAAACAGAACGATCTGCGTAACGTGGTTACCGCAGTCAACCGGGGGAATTCCATCAAATCAGAGTCTGTCTGTGCTCGTCAGAACAGAGCGCTATTGTTCCCCAGCCCATGAGAAGTCTGCTCCGCGTATTAAATCTCAGTGAGCAGCAGAGACCCAGCCTTGTGTGAAGCGTGGTCATTAAGAGGTCACACACACAGATGATGACTATCAGCGCTAACATCTTCAGACGGGCCAACAAACATGTGCCGTACCTTCAGGCAGCTCCGTCAGCTGAACGTCACAGTAAGGCGGGGCCCAGCCGGGGTCGCAGTGACACTTCTGCTCGTGGTTACAGACCTTCAGGAGATCACAGACAGCGGGAAATTATTTTTATAACTGTTTACAAATCATACAGAGAAGAAGAATTTCTTATGTTTCTATCTTGTTTTGGTCAATTAATCCCAAAAAATTTTCCTCATGATTTCTTCAGCTGCAGTTTTATGAGATGAAAATGTTTCTCACCCCGTTGTTGTTGCATTTGGATGAACAGTCGTTTGTGCCGTACGCTTTGAGGCTGTCGATGTCCTGACACCGTTGGTTGTAGCAAACCTGGAAGACGACATTGACATTATCAAAACTTTTGAAGTCTGCAACATGAGATGTGTTTCTGCAAAAAGTAGCCAAGACTTAAGCGCTTTATCTACATTGGGACAAGTGTGCACGAATGGGATTTTTCTTCAAAAAAAAAAAGCACTAATTCCAACAAAAACAGGTAACAAAATGTGCACAATCCTGTATTTACTGCACAGTGTTGATGTGCATTGTCTGTGAAGTCAGTAAAGAAATTCACATTAAATAATACACTTTAGAAGTTTGCAAAAGTTGCTGGGTAAGCGGCCTAAGCCGCGAAAATAAGGGCGCACCACTATCTGACTGGCAGCTGCCACTAAGCAACTGGCACTTGCTGTTGAGCCAACCAGCATGAGGCGCAGAACCATCAACACCTATCGCTGATTGACCAGCTTGTAGTGTTGAGCACCAGGCATGTGCCCCTTACCAACTGACAGGTGCCACTGAGCAATAGGCATGTGTCGCTGAGCCAGCTGCACATAGCTCTGACTAACCCCTCATGTAGCCATCAACACCTGTCGCTGAGTGACTGGTTTGTGGCACCAAGCAACAGGCTTGTGATACCGACCCCCTGGCACTGAGCCTCTGGCAAGTGGCGCTGAGCTCCCGGCATGGGGTGGATGCCGCTTTTCAGATCTTGGCCTGGTTGAGAAAGCCTTGTTGACCCCAAATGTGATTGAAAAAATTGTAATAAAACCCAAAATGTCATAACTGGTTGATAATGAAACAGAAGAGCAGAACCTGAGATGTAATTTTTAAAAATGAATTAAAACCCAAAATATGATACTTGACCCAAAATGTAACAGTTTTTCCACTTTGGGCAAAAAGGTATTAGGTTTGGGTTGTTTAATTTTGGGTTTTGTTACATTTGTTAATCAAATTTTTGGTCATTGTTACAAATTGGGCTCTAACAGACCTCCATACTTAAGAATATTAATCTTGAAGTTTGGACTTTAAGAAGAAAATAAAGTCTAAAGAAAGTTGTTTTGACCCTGGACTCTGCAGTAGTTTAAACACTGATGAGTCCTGTGGATGGTCTCCTCACCATGTTGTCCCCACACTTGGTTCCAGTGGGAACCTTGGGCAGATCAGCGGGGTAATTATCTTCAGGTTTCATTTTGGCCTCATTGCAGACATCTCCATTTCCTAACTGTGAAAAAGACTTTATGGATGTGACAGGAAACTCCCAGCCTCCGCTACAAAACAGCGTCCCACAGGATTGATCTCTGTGAGCAGAAACACAAAGCTTTGATCACAAAAAAGCATTTAAACTAAAATAAAAATGTTACCAATAAGGCTGGTTTTGTTTTTTGTTACTCACCGGTTTGAACATCTCTGGCCAAACAGCGTCTTTCTGCAGCTTCCACGTTCGTAGAAACAAGCATCAGCAGCAACTTCAGCATCTAAAACAGTTAAAACAGACATGATGAGGAAAGTTTGATGCTTCAGTGAAGTTTTCACAATGTACAGAAACATTGACAGACCTGACAGAAAGTTAAATTAAACCATCAAAAGTTTTTACTGTAATGCAAGGATAAAAATGAAGGTAGGATTATTTTTAACTTTTAGATATAAAGGTCAATATTTTAAGATGAAAAGTGGAAATTTTGAAAAATAAAGAGAAAATTCTGAGACAATAAGTCAATATTTTGAGATTTAACAAAAATGAAACAATCCAACATTATGTGAAAAAAGTCTAAACTTTTACATAAAGGGTCAAAAATTTAAGATAAAGGCAAATGTCTGAGATAAAAAGTCAAATTTTTTAGATTTAGAATCTGCATTTTGAAATAAAGGCAACGTTTGAGATAAAAAAAAGAGGAAATTTTGATTTAAAAAGTCAAAATTCTAAGATTTAAGTCGAAACTATAAGAAATAAAGACAACATTAATAGATAAAAGGCAAAATTTTGAAAAAAGATTTTGAGATAAATGGTCAAATTTTGACTTTTCTTTAAACCCTTAGTCAAACACCTCCACTGAGTCTGAACTTTAAATACAACTCACTTTTTTAAACTTTTTAATCGTATTTTAAGTTATAAAAACTGAGGAACAAAAAGAGCCATCTTTGACTCTAAACTTTAAAAAAATAATTGAGTGCAAAATAACTGTTTTATGTTAAAAAAAGATAAATAAAATAAAATTCAAATAAGTGACAATAAGAAAAACAAAATTCAACAATCCCAAGGACAAAAATAATCCTTTTCCCAACAGTTTTACACTTAAACACGTGTGTGTGTGTGAAACAGCTGACACTAAAGATCCTGGGTCAGTCAGGAGCAAAAAGATTGCACCTTTGGCGATCACATGGTCGTGATGTCTGAAATTGCGATTTCGATCAGAAAACGATAAATCTTTCAGCCCTAGTCTCCTGTGATGTGTCTGTGGTGTTTTTACCTGGACCCCACAGCCTCTTGCAGTGCTCCTGCCTGCTGGGACACTGCCCGTTGTAGCAGTACCCCTTCCCCCGGTTGCACGTGCGGCCGTTCTGCGTGAAAGCATCAGCTGGACAGGAGGCGGAGAAGCCGGTGCAGAACTCTGTGAGGTCACAATCTCCCGTCTTCATCCTGCAGACGCTGCCCGTTGGTTTCAGCTGCAGAGCGGAGACAAACACAGATGGTGGTGTACCAGCTATTGAAATATACACACTCACAGACAAACAGGCCAGACGGCGCAGTCAGACAGTGTCTCGCTTTATGGTAACACATTTAGCATCAGTTGGATTTCATGCATCTTCAGAGAATAGTGAGTATTACTCACTTGGCAGTTGTGGCAGCACTCTCCCTCTGCACACGCTGCTCCTGCCTTCAGTCTGCAGGTGGTGGCGTTACAGCAGGGGTTCTTACATTCCTGTCAGACACACAGACAGATGCATGCTGGATTTTCAGATCTGTTCTCAGTGCACAGATGGGCATTAAGGAAGTACAAATAACTCATCATCAGAGCTGTTACATCTTTATTTCACTGCAGTTTTCTAATTTACCTCCTACATTTTATCTTTATTCCACTCCTCAGTGTCCTGAAACAGTCACCTCATCTTAAATGAATCACTGAATATTTCTGTCCTGCACCTTTACAAGCCGCCCCCTCAACGACGAGACCAGTCACAACCAAACGCTGCGTGTTCTCGTGTTTACATTCATGCATCAGGTGTTAGATGGAGCAAATATCCTGATGCATGTAGAAAAATGAGGGAAGAAGTGAACTGATGAGCCAGGAAAGATTTGCAAATTAGTGCAAAGTTGATGTTTCACTTTTTCTTTTGGAGTACGAATCATTAAAGTGAAATCATAAACAACATGTAGTGCAAGTTTTAGCTCAATTTGAAGCAGAACTGTTCATAGAAATATCTGTAAATGGGTGAGGCTGTACTATTATTCAGCGAAAAGTATCTACACTGCAAAAACCACAATCTAACAACTGTTTTTGCATTATTTTCTAACTAAAAATTGTCTTATGGGGCGCAGATGGCCAAGTGGATATGGCCGCGCACCATGAGGTTTGCCCTCGAGTGGCCTGGGTTCAATTCCCGTCTGTGGCCTGTTTCCCGCATGTCATTCCCCACTCTTCCCCCCTTTCCTACTCTATCCACTTTCCTCATCTATCCAATTAAAGGCAGAAAAGCCAAAAAAATATCCTTAATTTAAAAAAAAAAAAAAAAAAAATGTCTTACAAGAGCCATATTCATTTGGCAAATTCAGAAAATGTCTTATTTTATTATATTAAAGATGGTTAAAAATGCATTTTCAATCCTCAATAGGCAAGGAACCAAACAAGAACATTTTTCTTACTTGGTTGACAAGCAATTCAGGTGTCATTTTAGTCTTTTAATATCAAGAAACTTGATATTTTCTGGATTTTTCAGGTTAATATTGCCCTTATATGACATTTTCTGTCCCCAAATACAACAGAAACACTTATATCAAGTTCAGTTTTGTGCAGTATAACTTTTCATAACCCTTTCTTGCTGCACTATCTTGTTCTTTTATATTTGTATATACTGTTATTATTAATACCTCTACCTATTTTGTCTCTCTTGGCTACTTTATTTTGATATTTATTATATTGTCTGCATGTTTGGTGGACAGCAAAGAAAGTATTTCATTGTACAGAGAAATGTTTCTTTTCTGTGCACATGACAATAAACTCTTTGAATCTTGAATCTTCACTTTAAGTCTAACAAGGTTTTTTTTTTTTACCATCAAATCTGCTGAGCAGTGTTTGGTCGATATTTTTCTTGATTCATTGGCAGATTTTACTCTTTACAAACAGTTTAGGCATCATTTTTGTGTCTTTTAATATCTTGAATAGGATATTTTTCTGGACTTTTCAGGTGAATGTGGTTTATATTTAGTCTAAGAAGACAAATTGGACTAACAATAAGACTTTTAATTCAGTAAATAAGTTGAATCAGGATTATATTTAACATAAGCTTTGCATGAATTGATGTGTTAAAGCACAAACCTTCAAAGTGCCACAGTCACACTCCTCCCCAGGCTCCAGGAAAGCGTTCCCACACACCGGCCCCCCGTAGACTCTATCAGTAGAGGGAGAATCCAGCAGACAGGCGGGGTCGACCTCCTCCAGAAACCTGCCCAGCTGCTCCTGACTGCAGCTGCTGAACTGCTCCGGATACACCAAACTGTACAGAGAAAAAATAAAATATCACATTTCATCATTACTGTAACATCTAGAGCAGGGGTTCCCAACCTTTTCCAACTCAGGGCCCACTTTCAAGTCTCAAAAATGTTTGCGGCCCACCTTTGACCCAGTAAGAACAGAGGATATAAAATGCCTTATTAAAAACCCATTTGTAACAACAACCCCAATAAATCCCAAAACACAATAACTGGTTGTTAATGTAACAGATTCTGAGCCCATATCAAAATTACTAAAAGTTTGTGTCAGTTATTACATTTTAGCTTTGAATATATTCTTTTTGTTGCGTTTCTGGCTTCACACTCTTGCTACATTTTTGACAAGCTATTACATTTTGGGTTTTAGTACATATCTTTTTATTACATATTGGATCATTAATACGTTAAGGGTCATGTTGCCAAGTGGTAAGAACATGCATTCTTCGTGGACATGTTTTATCTGAACTTTTTTTATTTCCTAACCGAGTTCGTAACTGAATTTTAACATCTAAAATATTATTTCGTATATTTGAATCTTATAAATTACACTCCACTAAAATCAGACTATTTAGGAAATGATTTGGCGGCCCACTTGCAATACCTTCACGGCCCACCAGGGGGCCACGGACCACAGGTTGGGAATCACTGATCAAGAGGATAAAAGTTTTTAAGGATTTTCTACGTTATGCATGAAAAGCAAAGCCTACCCGACACTTTCTGACATGATGCAGCCTTTTTTGGAGAAGGAGGAGCCGCAGACGCAGGTTTCAGTGTCGTGGGACAAACCCAGGTTATGACCCATCTCGTGTGCGATGGTGGAGGCCACGCCGATGGAGTTGGTGTTATGATCCTGGATGTGTAGGAAACAAAGTTAGTTAAGGAGACAACTATGATCACAAAAACAGACATCTGAAACCATTAACATGCATGTCCCTTTTTTGAATCTAAAATTAAAAGCATATCTTTACCTCATTGACGGCTCCAGAGTTGGACGTGCACATGGCGTTGGTGTTGGCTAAGCCGACAGTCGAGCCGTCGAAATCAACGCCACTGAATGTAGAAGAGAGTCAATGTTTAGACATCAATTCAAGATTATTGAAGTACGATTCCACTTTTACTATCACTGTGGGGATTTGTTTTGGACTTGAATGCAGAAGCAACACTTTCCAGTGCAGTATTGATAAAATATAACAAAATAAAAGCAATAAAAACAAAGATGAGCATCCAAACTGAGATGCAAACTTCCACAGCTTTAACCTCTTAAGACCTGGCGTTCACATGTGTGGACAAAACATTTCTGCTTCCCAGAGCAATGAAGCTTTATTATTTTTTTATTTAATCTCTTATCCACATTTAGGGACACTTCCCACATCATTTTTTTGCAATATCATAACTCTACACCCATTTCAGTGAGAGAAAAAGTGTAGTTACCGACAATAACCCTTACAAAAAAACTAGTAGCTAACTAATAACACTAAAAAAACAACTTCCCGTACAAAGACCAAATTTATTCATTATACTTATTAGTTCTTACCGATCTGAAATAGCAAAGAAAAATAAAAAATGCACACAAGAAAATGCTCGGGTCTTAAGAGGTGAAGATAAACTCCTTTAAAATGGTGTTTTGAAGGTAAAACGTTTTCTTTCAAGTGCTAAAATCAGAGAAAAACAGGCTCATATTTATAGTAAAGGGACTAATGTATTCTTCTCTATGACCTTCTTTGCATAGGAACAAGTTTTCACTCCAAAATCTGAAACTAAAAATGTTTTATTGGACGTAATATGAGCCACATTCACCTGACAAATCCAGAAAATGTTTTCTTTGAAGATATTAAAGGACAAAAAAAAGATCTGTTTAAAAAAATCTGTCAGCACATTTTTCTGACCCCTTAAGTAATTCAGGCGTCATTTCTGTCTTTTGAAAGTGGTGAATGTGGCTTGGATTAAGTCTGGTGTGACAATTTTTACTTAAAACAAGACAGAAACGCTTGCTTATATTTTGGTTTTAGCCGAGAAAAAGTCTACCATTCTGACACCAAAAAACCTGACTGTGTTCCCAGGACACTGCATTGCACATTTCTCGACAAGAGAACAGAAAACAAAATGTAAACGATTCTGTATTTCTATTCTGTATCTGACAATTCTTCGCATTGTCTGTGAAGAAAGGCTTTAAGTGACGTTCTCTGTTCTTCTTACAAAGAAGAATTTGAGTCCATTTCTGATAAAACTGCAGATATTGCAGTGTCCATGGAAGCAGCTTCACACACCGCCATTATTTTCAACGGCTTCTCTCTCCTGATTGGGCCGGTCAATATTGGACCAGGTGAAATTGTTTGTCTAAGGAGCTTGGCAAGATAGATGTGCAGGATTTCAGAAAATGAAATAGACAGGTCCATCTTCTCTGCAAGGTTACAGAAGCCTTAAAGACGTATAAATAGAGCTGAACGTCACTCCATTCATGCTCAAATCGTATCAGATCAATATTGGTATCAGCCATTTCTCAAGTATGCAATGTCAGTATCTTATTGGAAGTGACAAGTACCCTAGTGGCAAACTAAAAACAAACTTATATGAAACCTTTCACAGACCCTGAGTGTGTTTAAAAGTATCATCTAATCTGTAAATGTGGACAAAAACCTTCAACTCAAGAGTCTGAGTTTGATAAAGTTGCGTCTTACGTGATGAACTGTGCGTTGTCGTGCTGTGTCCTCGGCAGGAGGTTACGCTGCCTCCACGCCAGGAAACGCCCCAGAGTGACCTCAGGGGTCGAGCTGACGTCAATCTGGTCTCTGTAAGTCCAGATATCCACCCCGACCAGCATCACGCGGATATTCAACGGTCGATAGAGCTGGAACAGATTTAAAAACCACTCAGACTGGATCCCATAAGTCAAACATGCGAAGCTGAAAACTAAAGGACAGAAGCTTCTTCCACCACAGGAAATCTCTGTTGGGTCTAGAGCTGCGTGAAGAAGCATCCATGTTGGCTCTACTTCATCAGAGTACGCTCAGAGGAGAGTGTGAGATGTGTGAAAATCTTCAGCTGGGGTGTGAAGATTCACAGTTAAAGTTAGATTTTCTCAGTGAGAGAACTTTTCCTTCCTTAACTGGTCAGAGTCCAGTCAGAAAAGAACAAATAGTATCAGGACAGATTTCTTACTCATGTGTGCTGCTGTGAAAATACTCAATCACTGTGTTTCTGGTACTAAAACATGCAAGACGAAGTGGATCAGAGGGTGAAGTGAACAAATGTTACAAAGATTTCAACTTCTTCTTCTGCAGCTCTCTTTCTTTTCAGTCCAAGAACATTCAGTTGAATCATTTTAACACAGGGACACAAACTTACCTTATCCACATGATTTGCAACTTCAAGCACTCTGGACTCCACCGTCCTCTTACTGCCAAACTTCTTGTACTGAAAGGTGAGTTAAGAATAAATCAGTGATGCATTTAAGAGCAGTTCAGGTGTTAGAGATGAGACAAACTCAGACAAACTCTGTAAAAGAAAGAAAAAAGAGACTCGAACCTCCGTGTGATCGACCACGACGACCATCTCCACTGTTCTGGGTTTTTTCTTACGGTCTTTGGTTTGAGCTCTGCTTCTCTGGAAGACGAGAAAAAAGAGATGTCACAATGTTTAAGTAACGCTGGGCAACTTTTCACAAATTAGGTTAAATCAGAATATGTCCTGTTACAATATTCTAATCACGGACAATGCAATATTTCCATAACCTGAAATGTGTCAAAAAATATCATCTACACCAGAGTTACTCAACTCTACTCAACCAAAGAGACAAACTGTTAAAAACTACCTTTACAAATAAAACAATCCAAGAGGTAAAAAGAGGCAAAAACAGAAAAGAGTAGCAATAAAAATTGCCAAAAAAGCAACAAAAAATGGCATTTAAAATGGGATAAAACCTGGAAATACTCAAAAAAATGGTCCAAAAGTAGCAAAAAGAGTGAAAAGTGACTTAAGTGGCCCAAAAAGAAATTAGCAGGAATATTACTTAAAGGAAATCAGAAAGTAGCAAAAATGATGCAAAAAGTGATGAAATAGTGAAAAGTGGTATATAAAAAAGGGCAGGAGTTAACTTAAATGGCAAGAAATGGAGATTCAGTTTGGAAATTGGTTGCTTTGTTGCAAAAAATGGTCCAAAAGTGGCAAAAACAAGTGAAAAGTGTCAAAATGGGCAAAAAGAACAAAATTGGCAAGAAACTTGGAATGAACCTGGAGAATAGTGAGAAGGTTTTAAAAAATGGTCCAAAAGTGGCTAAAAAGAGTGAAAGTGTCATAAATGTTCAAAGACAACAAAAGTTGGTAAGAAACTTGAAGTGAACGCTGAAAGTTGCAAGAAAGTATAAAAAAAATGGTCCAAAAGTGGCAAAAAAAAAGAGTGAAAAGTGTCAAAAATGTCAAAAATGGACAAAAACAACAAAAAGTGGTGAGACAATTAGGGGTGAACTTGGAAAATAGTGAGAAAGTATCAAAAAAATGGTCTCAAAGTGGCCAGTTTTGCCCAGTACCATTCAAACACAAGTAAAACTGAATATAGGAATTATTAGTTATTGCACTTAAGTCAAGATGAAACATTAAAAATGCAGTTTTTCCTTGCATACTTACAGAAATCAAACCGTTCAATGCCCTGGATATTTATGAGGAATAATCTTTTTCTAAATAAGCATTTTATGTGACTTTTTCTGACCCTTTTTTGCTTTAATGCTGAAGATAATCTGTCTGTCCTCACCAGTCCGCTCAGTTTGAACAGTCCAGCCGACCGAGCGCCGTGATCGTAGAAGGTGGTGGTGTTTCCATGAGAACAGGAGCTCCTCTTCATCCTCAGGTGTTCGTGGTGGTAAACGGCGTGGAGACCCTCGTCGCTCTGCTCCTCAGCATCCTTCTGTCCCGCATCAGCACCAGAGAGAGGTTCAATGAGGTACGTTTGGTCCTGGAGTCGCACGAGGCCCCTGTGATCCAGGAATGAGAGCTTCAGCTTCCAAAGTTAGACTGATCATAAGACTTTCAGGATTATGAAGCTTGGGTTTGTTTATCTTTGAAAACCATGTTACAGGTTTCACACACACACACACATACACACACAGCTTCTTGTATCATCAGAGTTAGTCGTGATGGATGAGACGGACGCTGTGGGACTCTTATCAGGAAAGCAATAATCTGTTTGTAATTAGAGATGTTAAAAGAAATACCTCTGTTATTACTCACTTTATCCCTGAGCAGAGCCCCACACTGGCAGAAGAGTCCTCCACCTCTGTGACGTGTCCGTGATAATAACAGTGAACCTGAACACACACACACACACACATCACTCATCACACACCCTGGAAGTTTCTTTAGATAACACTTTTTTTTGTCATCAGAGTTTTGAAACTTGATGTCCTGAATGTCACAGGTTACTGAAACAACATCATGACCTTATTTGTCACTTCCTGTTCCACATTTTCAATTACAGCTGCAGCTGCGTGTCATCACAGGGCAGAAAAGAGGAAGTGCTGTTGGGAAATTTGATGTCGCTGTATCTGATGTTTCCCAAGAAGCTTTTATTGCGCAAAAAGTACCGAAAGAGAATTGAGTTAAAGTTGTTTCATGCACTTATGCTCTTATCGATAATTTCATCACTGCTGCAGCTCAAGTCCTGAGTGGAACGAGCAAATCTTTTCTTTACTGGACGAGTTTAAATTCTTATATTTAGACATATAATATATCTAACCTTCTTTTTAAAGTGTTTTTTAGTCTTCTCGTTTGTCTCAATGCATTTTAAAATCCACCTAAAACCTGCTGAAATGAGCTGGATTGGTTCTTTTGCCAAAAGTCTTTTCAAAATAAAACTTGTTTCAAAACATTTTAATGTGGAAGAGACAGAAATGAATTAAACCACAACATCCTAAGGCTGATTTATATGCTTCATAGTATCAGAAAACTCAATTTTTTTCAACAAATACTCTTTCCTTGACACAGAAAACACATCTTTATCATACTTCTACAACACTGAGCCTAAATTTTCACCTAAATAATTGGTATTTTTCTTGCTTTTCTGCATCTATTTGCTGAAACTATGGTCATAAAACAAATAAAATTGTTTTTTTTGCTTGAATCTAGTGAATTCAACTCATTTTTGTACTTCAGAAAGTTTGTTTTTTGACCATTTTAAGGTTTAATTTAGCAGTTTGTCTTGTTTTTACACTGAGGAATACTTTCCAGGGCCACTTATTTTCAAGTATAGTTAAATTAAGTGCATATAGACGGATAATACCACTTGTTTAATAGGAATTTCTGATCAAATGTTGTTTTTTTTTATCTTGAATTCATGCTCCAAAAAGCCATGAATGTTTTCAAAGGCCAAAAAACACACTCAATTTGATAAGAAAATGTTTTAAAAGTAGTAAAATATCCGTCTATTATTCATATTCCTCCAATACAGAACCATTTTATACTTGAAATATTGGAGATTTTCCCCCTTCTTGGTACCTGTTATTGATATAAAGATTAAAAAAGGATGAACTTAAAAGATTTAGTGCTAAAATCCAACATTTTAGCTGATTATTCAGAGTTTTAAGCATTTTTTGTCTTGTTTGGACACTTTGTGACACCTTTCAAGGCCCAACAAAAAAAATCTTGATTTTAAATTCTCATTTCAAGTCAATTTTAGTTTCTGCAAAGACAGATACTTTCAAAAGTTTAAAGAAAATTTCTCATAAAATTTGGTATTTTTATCTTATTTCTATGCTTCTTTTTGTTGCAGTGGATAAAGCCAATGTCTTTTTTTCTAAACTCTGTCCATCCATCTCTCTGGAAAAGTCTTGGCACTGCAAAAAGGGAGTCTAAATTCAAAATCAAAACTTGACATTTCAGGAGAAAACATCTTGAAAGTTGTAAAAGTATCAGTCCCTTCTGCAGGTTATTTTACTTGACTAGAAATCTAACACTGATTATATTAAATCTAGACTTTATTAGGCCTTGAGAAGTGTTTTTAAGTGTAAAAAAAGAAGAAAATGCTCATTTTGGGTGAAAATATTTGAAAAGAAACTTCTTAAAAGACAATACAGAGTGAAATATATTCAGAATATGAGCAAAAACTTCTTATTTCCCCCTCTTTTGGGATCTTAGTCTTAGCAAATTATGCCTGGAGACAAGAAAAAGATCATTTATTTAGGTAAAAAATGACTCAGGATGAGCAAAGTCTGATTCAGATGTTCTTTTCTGTTTTAAATTCAATGTGTTTGTGCCAAAAATATTGAGTTTTGTCATTCTATTGTTCCTAAAATTGAGCCTTTGATTGTGTAACTGCATTATGAATGTATCTGTTAAGTCTGAACTAATGGTTAAAATGTGTTTTCAGACTCAGAGATTGAGATTATATTTCAGATTTAGATATAGAAACAAGTAAATCACTTTTAAAACAAGGTTAAACATCTAACATGTTGAAATCTAAGAGTTGAAAACTTGTCAAGTGCTGAATAATTTGCAGTCATCTCGAGAAAATGAAAGCATCTTAAGATACCACTGATGTGATTTAGTGCTTCACAAGTCAAGAGGAATAAGTGGGTCAAACTCTGCACTGATGGATCTGTGTTGGACAAATCTTTCTTCTTTCATTTAACACCAAAGAGCCACAACTTTGACTCCAGACTGACAAGAAAACAATCACACTAACATTCTTCCACAGCCCAGCCAAACGCTACAAAAACCACAGAAACTATGTGGGCCGTTGGCACCGGATGTCTCTTACTTTCAAAACTCGCAAATAATTTAGTTTCATGTGCCAGGGTCTTATTTTCAGGCTTTGAATCACCCAAATGTCTGTTTCATTTAACAGCTCAAAGAAATGAATGAAGGAGAGAGAAATGGTGATTGAGGCTGAGCAGAGTTTGATAACAGTTCAATAAATTCAGATTTAAATCCACATGAAGTCTGAGAATATGCAGCAAAATGCAACTTTACAAAGAGAACAAGGAGTTAACACCTTACATTCCTCCCAACGCTAGTCCATATACTATACTATGTTTCAGAGCTTTTAACTAAAAAACAACAAAATCAAATTCATCAGTGGCACCTCATTTGAAAGATTTAAGCCTCTAGTTTCAGAAAATGTCATGTACTAAAACAAACCTAAAGTCCACATCAGGATAAATGCAGCTGAAATACTTTTGTCCACGTAGCTTTTTGGTAATCATTTTTGAAAATCATTAACTTCAAGATGCTTTCTTCCTGACCTCATCACTTCTACACGTTCTCATCTAAATCTGGGTGAAATTTGAGATTTCTAGGTAAAAACTTTGTTGGAGTGGAAGAGTTTTTAGTCTCAGGTGATGAAACACCAGGTTGAGTTGCACTCACTATCCACACACTCAAAACAAAACCAGCTTCATCAGTGCTCAGTGTCCTCTTTTTAGTCAACTTTGCTCTATTTGTGAAAAAGGTTAATCAAAAATCCTGAAATTGCAGTTCACAGTCATGGATTATACCTCTTCTTTTGCATAAATACGAATGTGAATTAAGACGCACAGCAATAAATAGGTCTCGCCAATGATCTAAATGGCTACAGCTGACTTCCTGTGAGGGGTAAGTTGATTGGTTAAGTATAAGAGTAATTGACAGGCCTGTAAGCCAAAAAACAACCCTCTAATAGAGCTGATACACAAAACCATCATGCAATATTGTCCAGTCAAGCAGGGAGCTTTTGGTGTCTATCACAAGCTCTCCTGGGATGAAAGCACAATAGAAAACAATGGGGTTGCTTTTGTTTTGCAGCTAGAACCCTTTTGAAAACAAAGACTTGCAGCTTTGTCAGATTGACATTGAGGAGGAAATGCTCTAAGACTGTGAAGCTGCTGTTATTGATGAGAACGGACACGACAGACAGACAAACAACGGACTTTACAGGAGAAATTTCACCACTTGGAATAATTTGATGAAACAACACTTTTGATATGTTTGAACTCTGGATTCCTCTGGTGGAAAGGAGAGTGAATATTCAGGGTACGGGCGTCAGGATGTGACGTCATGACCCCAAACAGGTAGGACGTCCACGTTGTTGTGAGTGATTCTTTCACTAATTACGTTTTGTTGGTGAAGAAAACTGTAAAATAAACTTAGAGACTGAAATGTGAAGAATCTAAACTTTCAGGCGTTACTGTTTAGTTATGCAAATGGTGCACAGATCACCGATGACCCATGGAGAGATAAGAGGTTAAAGAAATAAAACTACAGACCTGTGGATCTGGAGTCGTTGTGACTGGAGTGCCCTCCTCAGAATAATGTGTCACAAAGAAGTTTTTCCCAACAAGATTTCTGGAAAGAGGAGAGGATTTTTAGCTCTAATTTTACAGACAAATAGGGTCAAAAATGCATGAAATAAACTCAAGTTTCCTCACTTGTTCTTTTCCAGATGCAACGTATAATTCTTCCCTGAAATCATCAAAGAGTACTGGACTACATCAGGATAAGTCTGGAGAAAGAGAGAGAGAGTGAGAAAAAGAGGTGAGAGGGCTTTAAAGAATAAGGGTGAAAAAGTTTTACTGAGTGAAGAAAGTTTGTTACCTGATGTGCAGCAGCTTCATCCACCTGAGATGAGTCTTTTAGCCTCTGAGGAATCACAGTTTGGTACTTCATCACATGAGGAAGAGTCCTCACACTGCTGGCAACCGTTAATGCTCCTGCAAGGAAATGAAGGATGAGAGACAGAAAGAAAGGAGGGAGAGAGGAAAAGAGAAAAAAAGGAATATATCCCTACCCCATATGGAGAATATAATCCATAGATATAATCCAGAATCTGGCATGTTGCTCTAGCGCTGGCTCTCTGTCATTGTGAGCTCCAGTCTGAGGGAAATAGTGAGAAATAGTGAGAAAGCTCTTCAGCTCTCCGCCCCTCTGCTGTGTAACATCCTGAAAATTACCATCTGAGGCTGAGAGACCTCATGAGTCACACACTGAGGCTTTAAAAGAGCTGATCTCATTACAAACACAGGGATGAGTGAGCCAAAGTCATTAACAATCATAAATTAACAAACACTTAAAGGCTGATTACAACTTCAATAAAAACACATCCATCAACCAGTGGCTCACATTCCCGCAATGAACGACAGCTGAGATTGAAGTGGTTTACATTTTAATAAAACTGGATACAACAAATAAAACAGGCTCAAACAAACTTTCATTCAATAAAAAAATACCTTCATACCTTCTCTTACAGCAAAGCCACAGATAAAGGGAGTTACTCATTATCATGTGTCGCCACCTGCTGGTAAAATGGTGTAATCACATTCTCTCAAAACAAATAGATGACAAAGTAGTTTCTCACTCAAGTGTCTCTGATACCAGATGATGAATAATCAGTTTTCTCCAAACTCCACTTCTAACTAAGGAACATGTTCTCCACCAGGGGGCGATATGAGCAGAACATGTCAGGATATTTTTATTAAGGCTGGGCAACTAATCACAAATTAGATTAAATTGCAAAATGACCCGTTGCAGTATTGCAGAGTTACTCAACCAAAAAGACAAACTTAAAAACTACCTTTAACTATTTAAGTGGCAAAAAGAGGCAAAAACAGCAAAAAGTAGCAATAAAACTTAGTTAGAGGTGGCAAAAATTTACAAAAAAGCAACAAAAATTGGCATTTAAATCATGATAAAATTTGGAAATACTCAAAAATGCAGCCGAAAGTGGGGAAAAAAGAGTGAAAAGTGACTTAAACAGCCTAAAAGAAACAAAAATTAGCAAGAAAATCTTGTAGGAAACTTAAAAAAAAATTCAGAAAGTTGCAAAAATGGTGACGAAACTGACGAAAAACTGTGAAAAGTAGTTAAAATGTCCAAAGTCAACAAAAATGGCTGGTAAGTTGGAATAAAACCTGGAAAGTAGTCAGTTTTTTGGAAATAAAATGGTCCAAAAGTGGCAAAAATAGTGAAAAGTGTCAGAAATGGGGAAAAAAACAACAAAAAATTTGGACAGTAGTGATAAATTATATCCAAAAATGGTCAAAAAGTGGCAAAAAAGAAGTGAAAAGTGACTAAAATGGATTAAAAGCTGTCAGAAGTTGTAGTGGGTTGTTGTTGTTGTTTTGCTGTAATTAATGTAACTGTTCATGTTCTACAATGAGTTTGTTTAAAAACAGAGAAGATGGGAACCTAGAAATAATCACACAAAAAATTTTAATCTGGGTTTTATCAAGATTATTGAAGGGAAGTAAGGAAGGTGGAAAAAAGCAAAGCAAGAAAAGAGGAAATACACAAGAAAGAAAGGAAGAAGAGAAGGGGAGGGAGGAACAGAAAGAAAAGGGGAAATGTGGCAGTATAAGAAACTGACAGGAAGACTCAGACATAACAGTCTAAGGAGGAGTGAAAATTAGAAGTCCACATAAGAAAACTTTTGTCCAGTTAGAATGAGACATTTTGTATGTGATACTAGCAGAAATTTGATTTAATGCCTTAAGACCTGAGCTTTTTTCTGATTTCCTTGCTATTTAGGATCAGTAAGATCTCATTGGTATCAAAACTAAACTTTGTCTTTGAACAGGAAATATCACCAGGAGATGACATGGGGAGTGTCTCTAAATGTGGCTGATAGATTAAGGTTTTTTTAAAGTGCCTGATTTTCAATATAAGGCTTCTAACTACCCGATAAAATCTATATTTATGACAAGAAAAAGCAACTAAATGGAGCGAAGCACCAAAAGAGGAAAGTCTGTGAGAGGAGAAACACATGGTGTTATGCTTTATGTAGATAACAGGGACATCTAGTGGTTACAAGATGTAACTGCAGCCCCATAAAGACAAAGCGAGAAATACAGGGTGGGTCATAAGTTTCCACATATAGGAAATTGTTTAATTTATATTTTTTATGTTTTTGATTCCTTAGAAGATGCATTTGACTATCTGTAGTTATCTTTGGGGGCACTTGAAGACCAAAGCGTATCAGGTTAGGATACGAGACATAAATCATTAACCAATGTCATTACAAACTTCAACTGTGCAAGTTCATCAACAATGGAATATGCGTTTTCCAAACAATGGTATTAATATTGAGCGCATTGAAAATGAAAATGGTTTTCCAGCATAAAATGTTTATTTTTCCAGTGTATGGAAACTTATTGCCCACCCTGAAGATGGAAATAGAAAACCTTATAGAAAATAACAATGAAATACTTTTTAAAAATTATGTTTTTAGCCTTGTTCAGCATCGTTTAGTATTTGAGTGGACTTTTATTTTGAAGGAGCTGAAGATCAAAAAAATGTACAGAAAAAATTGTAGTACTAGAACTCATGACTGTTCTTTGGAATAAAGATATTATTCAGGTGAGGCTGCACCTGTCTCCTCGCTGCAGTACTTATACTAAACCACTAAGTGTCAGTGTTGCAGCAAAACGTGCAACTTAGGAGATATGTCCACAATTAGAAGAGAGAACTGAAATTCATTGACATTTTTATCTCACAAGTATCAAGCTTTGATTTTTCTTTTGGTAACTTTGCTCTTGAAAATCTGAAGCCTTATTTAAATCTTTTGTTATGAGATTAGGAAAGTACGGAAGCCCTGAGGTGGAGGTTAGAAAACAAAACCCATCACTCCAGATGAACTTCTCCTTTTAAAACTTTATTAAATCAACATCTAACCTTGTGCTCAGTTTATTGAGATGTTTTGACAAGAAATAAGACAAACACACTGATGTTTGTTGAGCAGTGCTGCAGTTCACTCTCGCTCTCCAGAGTCAGGGTAACCTGTGCCCTCAAACAGAGGTGGATCTATTTGTGTTTGACTGTGTAGGCAATTGTTATCGTCATGGCTACAACACAAGCAGATCCACGCCGGCGGCTGCTCCTACAAGACATCAGCAAAAACATCCTCTAATCTGCTTCTGGCTTGAAATGTATGTTTTTCACATCCTACTTATAATCATAGCAACGTAATTACTGCAGGAACACAATTATCTACAGAGAAATGCAGAAAATTACCCCCAACTTAAAGTGAGCCCACAGGCCAGGAATTATAATTACAGCAACTGTTGTTTATACGAGTCTTTATGTCAATAACCTCTAATCCTTTGATGGCTTTTTACAGACGTTTATGCTTTAGTACAGTTATTTGAAAGGATTATATCATCATGTCTGTCTACGTCAGTATCTAATGATAAAAATAATAATTTGTTTTTAAGAGTAATGGAAGGTTTTAGAGCTTAAAGATAGAGTTTAAATGTTTCCACCGTATCAGGATCTGAAGTGCAGGGATTAAGTCGTCTGGTGCGTTCAAAGAGTTTAACTAATGTCAGAGCTGAAAGCAGAACATGAGAAGAGGACAGAAAGTTACTTTAAAAACTGAAAATTCACACGAAATACAAACAATGACAAAAGAAGATGCAGAAAAACCCGATGAGAAATGTCTGTCATATTGGTCATGTTGCCTAAATGTTGTCACCCAAACTCAAGTAAAATAAAATCTGTCAGGATGTTTTTATTAGGGCTGGGCAATTAATTGAAAATTAAGATAAATTGCAATATTCTTGTCACAGACAGTGCAATATTTCTATAACCTAAAATGGGTCAAAATATCCGCTACATTTTTTTGCACCAGATGTTTTCTGTTCTACACCAGAGTTACTCAACCAACGAGACAAACTGTTAGAAACTAACTTTACTAAAGAAACTATACAAGTGGTAAAAAGAGGCAAAAACAACAAAGAGTAGCAATAAAACTTAGTTTGAGGTGGTAAAAATTGGAAAATTAAAAGAAATTGGCCTGGAACCTGGAAATACTCAAAAAGTACCAAAAATCATCCAAAAGTGGGGAAAAAAAGACTGAAAAGTAACAAAAATGGCCAAAATACAACAAAAATTACCAAAAAACGTTGAAGGATACTTTGAGAAAAATTCAGAAAGTAGCAAAAATGGAGATAAAAGTGACCAAAAAACAGTGTAAAGTGGTAAAAATGGCCAGATTCAACAAAAATGGCGAGTAAGTTGGGATAAAACCTGGAAAATAGTCTTTTTTTTTCTCCAAAAGTGGCAAAAATAATGAAAATAGTCAGAAATGGGCAAAAACAAATGTCGTTCCTGAAATATCTGTCATATTGGTCATTTAGCCTAAATGTTGTCACCCAAACTCAAGTTAAATAATTTCTCTTGGTCATGAGTTCCCAACCGTTTTCAACCCAGGGTCTCGAAACTTTTGCAGGCAAAGTCCAGCTTCATAAATACAGAGACCATATGATGCCTTCAGGGCCTTTGTTTTCTTAAATGTAAATATTTGAACATCTTCAACCCTTGGAATACCAACTCACTACACTTACTTTTCAATGACAGGCATTTACAAACCATTTGCCCAATCCAAAACCTGAAAAAAATGGCGTAATCATCAGATTCTCAAGTTTCCAAGAGTACCTGAATGCATCATAAGTGACATCAGCAACATATGCTAACAGAGCAGAAGAGATGTGAGAAGTTTATCAACGTAGCCTTGATTCTCATGTCCTCTTTGAAAATTCACAGAAAATCAACTATTTGCTTGAGAAATATTCTGTAAAAATAAACATATATTCTACATTTTTTCTGCTGTCATGGAACGCTAAATGATAAATATGCACTGAGTATTTGCACTTCAAAAATCTGAACCTGAACCCATAGAGGTGCAAGAAAAATGTAGCAAAAGCCCAAAAAACGACAAGAAGCTGATTGACATCCCGCGGGTCAAAATCCTTTTAAAAGTGGCTGAGTTTCAACATTCAAAATATCATTCTGCATGTTTTTAACTTGATGTACTCACACACCCCCACCTCTTATGCACACACTAAGTTTAATATAGAAAAGATAAGTCAGTTTGTTTGTAGGAATTTATTTGTTCTAACTTCTGATATGTAATTAAACTAAATGTTTATTGTGAGAAATAACAGCCCTTTAAAAACTGCTAATTTTCAACCTGACAAATGCAATATTAACTGGTTCAGGAACAATTTTTTTGTTTTAACCAGTTCAAGAACGTAAATTTTGGGTCGTACCCAGAATCAAAAACGTTAAAATACTCTTTCTGTCGAAACAAACAGATCGGGAAAAAGTTCTATCTCAAATCCCTGCAAAAAGAAATGAAACTGATTTTTGAATGTTCCCTTAAGTTTTTCCATTTAGTTTCATCTTTACTGCAGCAAAAACAATCAAGAATAAAGCAGAATCAGGATCTGCAGATTCATAAATCTTTCTTTTCTCTGATGCAGTTCTGTTTTCTGTGCACATTTTTTACATATCATGTATTTTTACTCTGTTTGCCTGTTGTATTTTAAGTGAAGGTGAAGCGTTTCTCATTGTTTTGTGCTTCACATAACAACAACACATTCTTCTGACTTCCACATACTTCTACAATTATACCTTGCGTCTGGCTCGGTGCCTGTTTTATTCATAATTACCATCATATTTTATTGTACATTACAGTTGCCTATGTAGTCTATAATCTGGCTGTCAGGTCAATTTGTCACGAGCTGCGTGGCGATGACCTGATGTGAATGTGGCGGTTTACAGAGTGGTACTTTGTTTAGTCTGCATCATCAGAGCCGCTTCTTGGGCTGGGATTAAAAAAAAAAAAAAGCGTCACACTGTGAGTATTCTTTTCCTGCAGGATTCCTGTGGCTTGTAGCTTTGGCAGAATGTGTTGCAGCAGCTCCCTCTGTTTATTTTACTCCAGTTAATAAAGCCCCCATCCAGCATGTCTCTTCACACCAGAGCGTGCCTACTTTCCGCTCGCTTAGAGCAGCAGAGATTGCTTCCTGATCGCTGGCTGAACTCGAGGAGAAAAGGTTGAGTGTGGAGAGATGTTTGGATTCTCAAAGTGAGTCAAACTTTAAACAGTTTCATGTTATAACATCTGTCTTTGCAGAATAATTCTCATCACAGTGCTGCTTTGTTGCTCCCCTTTTTATTTGTTCCTGCACCTGTTTTTGCACATATCTTTTTATCAAACAAAACAAAACAATAACATTCTTCAGATTTATCCTGATGTCGTCCATTTGACCCCAGGGACATTATTTCAATCTTAAGATATTTTTTTGTCCTATCTTCTTATACTTTGTTGTATGTTCACAAAGTAACAATTGCATTTTTTCTAATCAGGATATAAACTTTACTCTAAGTGAATTTTCAAATTCAAAAAACTGTATTTGTCGCCAAGAGACAATAAAACGGCAAATAGAGCAATAAACAGTTTAACAAAACAGCACAAAGTTCAGTATTGCACTTGTAAATTTAGCCGACTGCTCAAAATGCTGAAATATTGAATCCAGGAAAATAAAAATCAGAAGCAAACTGATTGGATACAAAAAATACTAAAATGCTTTACAATAAATCTACCATAAATACTGGAATACCTAACACTAAAATATTGAAAATACTCGATAACGAAGGGCTAACTACATATTGAAATACTTAATAGTGAAACACAAAAATATTTAAAAACAAAACACTGAAACTACAGATATACTTCATAATAAAATGCTGAAAATACTCAAATACTTGATAATTAAATGCTTACTAAATACTTAAACATATAGAATAAAGTTTTTCAGTGTGTTGTGTTTTAATTTCTAAGGGAATATTAAATACTGAAGAAAAAATTTTCATTAGCAATTTTGTAAATTTTACGTAGACCCCTTTTGGATCCCAGGCGACCCAACATGGGGTCCCAACCCCAAGGTTGAGAAACACTGCTCTGGGTCTCCTCTCAGTTGGACCAGCCCAAAACACTGTTTGAAAGCACAACATCCAAACTGGGCTCCTTCTCCATGGCTCAGTGCCAGCGCCTCCAACTGTAATAATAATAATAATAATAATAATAATAATAATAATAATAATAATAATAATAATAACTTTATTTATATAGCACTTTTCAAGCAGAAGTAAAATAGAAATGTGAGGAGGATTAGAGGAGAAACAGCAAGTATATGAAACTATATAAGATGCTAAAAATCAACACCAAAAGAGGGGTAGAAAAAAACATTTGAAAAATAAAAACCAACAACACTATAAAAACAATCAATATAAGGGAAAACAGAGGATTTAAGACCCCGCCTGTTTAATTGCAGCTTCATAAACACACTCACCAGCCCAGTGAGCACCTGCAGCGTCACGTTTCTACGCAGGAGAGACTCAAGAGCTGTTTACGTGACTTCCTGCAGGTAAATGAGGTATCCTGCAAATATTGTCCCATTCTTTCTCTGTGTTCAGTCGCTATCGTAATCTTCATCCACACGCAAAGTCACATACACACTGACTGAGCTGAGGAGGAGGTTTAGGTAGACACAGGCACTGACACACATGTATGGAGGCCCATAGATGTTGACTGAGTTGGATTATTCCCATGAAAGTTGACTTTTTAAATTTTTGGAAAATCCTGCAGACCCTACCTTTAAAGCTGAAATCCTGCTTCATGCATTTATGCTCAAGTAAAGCAGAAAAACTTAATATTTAAACAACAACCTCCTCAGTTGTTAGGTGAATTTATGTTTAGAGGATGTTCTACTTAATATTCTGCAGGTGAGAAAGGGAGAATGTTTCAACTATGGTGGCCCGTAAGGACAAATTTCAGCAAACACAGCAGAGTTCAATGTCAACAATGGATTGCACAAACGGAGGAAAGGTTTAGAAAAACAAAATAATTCACATGACAGGATCTCACAGAAACAACAATAGTGCTTCACCAAACACTTTACAAGACATTAGATAAAAGAAAACATAACAGTTTTACACAAAACACATGTAAACAACATTCACACGACACAACAATATTCCACAATTCACAATCGTATACCATAAAACTCAAATACTTCCAACAATAAACAAAACTATTTTCTCAAAACCAGATATTTTAACATCAGAGAAACATTTTTACAAACAAAATTATTCAGGAAACATTGATGACACTTCATTAAATACAACCACATTCACACAACACAACAAAACATGTTTGTTTACTCCTGACTCTCTTCTTCTTCTTCTCCCCGCATTTCCTGTCTCTGTCTGGATGTTTTATCCATTTAAGGCAAAACGTGAGAACCAAAGATGACAGTATCTCATAAAAAGAAGAAAACATTTCATACAACACAAAAATAATGCAACAGTGTGAGGATCTCCATGCCATAAAGTCTGTGTGTCTCTGCCTGTTGCAAAATCTTTTGTTTACCAAACATCGAGTCAGTTCAGGCTTGTTTTTTAAGGTGTTTTTGAATTTGTTTTTGCAAAAATCAAACTCTGTCTCCATGCAACTTTTCTAAATCCTGCAGCTCAGGGTCCACAAACAGCAAATCTGCATTTAAAACCCTTCTTCTTCTTTCATCACAGCTCAGTTAAATATCTGTTTTTGTTTCAGTTTATTTATAAAAATGTGAATTCACTCTGTTTTAGGAGTTGCAACCTCTAAAACCTGGAGCATGAGAATTGTTAAAGCCCACAAAGAACTCATAAAAACACCAAAAAGACCTTCAGTGAGTCATGTTTGCAGGTCAGAACACATCTTATAACCTGGATCTGTGTTTCTTCTCTGCACACCAACAACAGCAGAGACTCACAGAACGATTTAATGAAACTGGATACAAGAGTAACAAGCACAGACTTTTAGTTTTCACCAAAGAGTCTAATCTAGAGAAGTGTGTTTGGTGTTTTACAGTCAAGTTACACGAGTCTGTGCCGATGCTTTTCTAGGTCCATTTGTAAAATAAACCGTGAAGTTTTGCGTCTGGAGGAAAAACTGCCCCCTCCTTTCATCCCTCCAGATAAATTACTCGGTAATCGTCTTTCATCTCTGCAGAACGGATCCAAAGAAAACAACTTTAACACTGCACGCATTATGATCAAAGAATGTGCTCGTGCTGTTCCTCCCATAAAACTTCTGCTTCAATAACAAACACAAAGTAGTAGAGGAACCAAAGCCTCTGACTATTGACATACCCCAAGAAAACAACACACAACTCACTATTTATTCAGTTATTTCAGGAAATTAATCCACAGAAATTATGATTGAAATGCTTGTAAGAGTAAATGCTCAGTTTCTTGACATAACAGTGATGTCTCCACTTTCTTAAGACATTTTAAGGAGCTTTTCAAGTGATTGCGACTCATGTTAAGTTCATAGATTTATTTATCTTTTCATTAGAAATAAGACATAAACACTTGTCAAGATTTCAGTTTGGTAACACTTAATAATAAATTTCCTCTATAAAGGGTAAATAAGGGTATACAGATAGTTGATTGCCCATTAGATAATCATTATTTATTGTTATTAAACAATAAAATTACAGTTAATAGTGCGTGTTAATGATTTGTAATGCTATGATACTAGTTGTTGGTATTACTTTGCTTTGTGAAGCAAAAATATTTGCTGACTCTTACTCATTTTCATTACTCATTAGCTGTTTAATTGTGGTGCGATGCGACTAGTCAACATAAATCTGAAGGATTATAAAATAAAACAATTTTGTGTATCTTCTGTCGGTAAAACACTCAAAGAAGTGCACAAAAAGTACTTTGAAAAAAAAGGAAATTATTTTGAACATCAACTTTAAAGTCACTCAAATATCTTTTTGTTTAACAAATTATTTATATTTCACAGCAGTTGTAGCTTAAAGCAATTCACATAATGTTGATAAATGTTTTTGAAACACTGGATAAAGCAATTGGTTAAGTTTTATAAATATAAATTTATTCTGTGTGAAATTATTGGCAAGTATCTCTCAAGTGTCTGTAGTGACTCATACATTTTCATTTTGTGTGTTTCATTTCTTTTATTTGTGAAAAAGATAAATAATTTGATGTTAAAATAATATTTCACATTATTACATTGGTTGTACCACCTGACATGGAAATTGTTCCAGTCACCAATGAAGTGAAAAAACCTTTTTTATCAGTATTTCAGAGAAATCTACAAATTTTTCCACTTGGTCACAAATGTCATTTGGGCTCCTCTGGCTGATGCAGTTTCCTGTTTCCTGTTTTATTCTCTTCACTTTAAAATAAAAGTCTAATGTTACGGTTGCACCATCCTGACATTTGACAAGGTGAAAATTACGGGACAAAAGTTTTTTAAATTTCTCAACAGCTGTAAAATTCTTTTTATTTGCAAAGAATGTTTTATTTAAAAAGGTTGAAGCATAAAATAATGTCACTGTATTTTTAATTTCCATTTACAATGACTGACATTCAATTTTTAGAGTTTAATTACTGTGGATACTTGTTAGGACGGTTGCACCACCTGACATTTTGGGGGTTTGAGGAACCAAAACACAAAAAAACATGTTATATTTTAATAGTTTAAAGATGTGTTCAAATAAGACAGGTTTCATAGAATAAAGAAATACATGTGATGAAATACTCAATTCATGATGGAAGGAAATATTGCACTAGGACACAAAAAAAGGGACGTCACGTCATTGACCCAGATAGATAGATAGATAGAATTGTTTGACACCCTTAATTATTATTCTATCTTTTTAAAAACAATGAAAAAGGAAAAAAAAACACGTATAAATCAGTTTCCACCTTTTATTTTGTAGTCGCGCTCCCTCGCACGTGCACAGTGAACGCACTTCCTTAGCAACGTGTATCTGAACCAGGAAGTACTTTTCTGTGCTGTTAGCCGTTTTTAGCACAGAGGAGAGAAAAGTGTAAGAACAAAGTTAGTTTCTGTCACATTTCTGAGTCCAGCCGCTGCCTGTGTGTGACACACACATGTCAGGAAACTCCGAGGCTCAGGGACGTTTGTGTCGCGGGTAGAAGAGGCGCGAAAAGAGTGAGTTCAGTTTGTTTAGTCTGTGGGAGTTAGCTCTGTGCTAACACTGCTCACGAAAACAGAATAAACTCTCCTCACTTTATCAAATATATTCAATCAGACATGCTGTATGAGGATAAAAATGCACATTCACATGCTCTAAAGTGGCTTGTTTTAACTTTAAATCAGAATCAATAAGAGCCAGGTGTATAAAACGTCACCTCAGGTTAACGAAATGAAAGATATCTTTATTTATTTAATGGAAACTTTAATTTATAGTCTCATACTTCACAATGTGTGGTGCTCTTCTAGATAAGAATTCAAAGCAGATGTTACCCTTGACTTCAGCTTAATATTTGAGCACATCTATGGCACATTCATTCTCACTTTCATCAATTATTGTGGCTTTAAAACATGATCTTTATTTATACCCTTAGAATTTACCTACTACTTTGTGATGAATGCAGCTTTTATAATGTTATGTAAGATACATATTTGGAACAATTCTTTTTTGAAACTTGAAAACAAGATTAAAAAAGCCACAATCAAGAAAAAATGTTATAGTAACTAGGGCTGAAAGATATATCATTATCATATTGAAATCAAGATATAAAAATTCAAGATATTAATATCCCAATATTGACGATATCCGTGATGTAGATTTTCCCAGATCACCCTCCATGTAAAGCTCAGACAGTCGCATGATTATTGGTGATTTTCTGTTTATGTTGACGTCTGACAGTGAGCTCTGATCCATCAACCGCACTTTCCACATCCTGTTATATTATCATGCTTTTATTTTTCAGAAAAATGGTTAGTTATCACCCAACCCTGATTCATATTGTATCGTATCGATATCTAGATATCTGGCATGTATTTTTTCCATATCGTTCAGCCCTAATAGGAACCTTCAATAAGAAGAATAAACAATCAGTTGTAGACACATACAATCAATATTTAAAAAAAAAAAAAAAAAAAAAAAAAAAAAAAAAAAAAAAAAAAAAAAAAAAAAAACACCTCATCATACCCTCACACCAATATTTTCAGGGTTCTCACCCTTTCTGGAAAACACATGGAAAATGAGAAAAAACGTCTCATAGACAGTCAAAATATCCTGGATTATTTATCCTCCCCCTGCCCTGTAAGTTAATGCAAACAGGTTAAAAGTTATGCACATGCATTTATGTTGGGAATTGCCAAATTGATCAGTGTATCTCCAATTTGTCATGCTAGTAAAGTTCTTCCCTGTAGTGTATGAATGTGTTTGTTTTATTCTATGACACATTTGCCACAATTATTTTTATGTATGAATCAGCCATAAACTTCACATCAAATGTGTGAGTAGTAAACATGGAATTAATTTGGGTAAATGCAAGTTACAACCTTAGAAAAGAACACATGTAACGCATGAGAGGGACAGGAGAGTGTATCAGTGTATGATGGGACGATTAGTCTCTGTTGCAGCTAAAAATGTCCAGGAAAAGTCCTGGAAAATGATCTCAAGGAAAGAGTGGGAACCTTGATTTTGTATTGACAATTGTGTTGTTTAGATGCTTTCTCTGTGTTTGCTCCCAGTTCTGATCTTGAAGCAGGATCTCTGTGCATTATAACAGAGCATACAAGCTCGTTGCAGTAAATAGAGGTGCACCGATTTGATCCAGGTCATCATTCAACTTTTTCACTGGTGTTATAAAAGTGGAATGAAAATCACAAAAATCGGCACCAAACAAAAATGCACTTGAAAAAGTCAAAACGGGAGAAAACATGAAGTCTCAGCCCTTGTATCCGGACTTATTATTCAGATTGGTGCATCCCCACACCTCAACTTCAGCATGAAAGTTTGTACCAAGAGGTTCATAAGAGGACCAAAAAGGCAGAAAACTTACTCTTCCAGGGCAGAGTCCAACTTGTGTTTTCCCTCATGTTTGTTATTCTCTTTCCTCTTGCAGGTGTTCCATGAAGATGATGTCTCTACCACTGTCCAATAAGCCATGATAGGCTTATCCAGTAATGTTGGGGTGATGGAAAGTCTACAAAACTCTGCTGAAGAGCAGCAACCCTCCTCTCCCCTCAACTCATGGTCCAACCAACAGGAATCCTGCAGGAATCATAAACAGAAACCAGTCGGTGGATTTGTTTTGGTGCATGCAGGTGAGTGGGTGTTATATACCATTATTTAGTCATATATTTTTAAATATTTTTGCACATTTAGACTTATCTAGATATTCACACATATCCTCATAATTATTCTATATATTCCAGTTTAAATTGCAGCTAAGTTTTCTTGCATCTATTGTTGTTTATCATATCAAAGTGCCACACATTTCTCTGCCAGAATCAAGTATTCTCAAGGAAATGGTGTAAAGAGTGTATTTTTATTCATCTTTATTAACCTTTGTTATTATTTAATTCTATGCTTGCATCTGTCCTTATCCTTTAATTATTTTATCTTTCACTTAATGACCCTCGTTTTTTACTTTGAGCTCTCAAAACAAGTGAATTTCTCCCAGTTTCTCCCCAAAAAATCTCATCTGTCTTTTCTTTAACACAGCATCAAGTAGTGTTAAAAGCAGCTACAGAAATCTGTGCATCTGTTCTGACATAAAGTTTTTTTAGTAGGGCTGAACGATCGTGGAAAAAGATCCAATTGCAGTTTTTCTGTCAGATATTTTGATTTCAATTCAATTCACAATTTTCTTCAAATCAAGCTTCAAGTATTCACAATGTACAGAAACATTTACAAACTTGGCAGAAAATAACATCAAAACATTGAAACATCAAAAGCTACAACTCTAATGCAAGGATACAAACTGAAGGTTGTTTATAACTTAGAAAACAGGTCGAAATTTTAAGGTATAAAGTGAAAATATTGTGAAATAAAGTCAAAATTTGGAGACAAAATGTCAGTGCTTTGATATAAAAGTCACTATTTTGAGATTTTGAAATATCCAAATTTTAAGCAATCAATTTAACATTTTGTAAAAGTCTAAACTTTCACACTGAGGATCAAAATTTCAAGATAACGACAAAAGGTCGTGTTTTTCAAGACAAAATGTCAACATTTTGAAATAAAGGCAATATTTGTGATTAAACGTTGAATTTTGATAGAAAAGTCAAAATTCTAAGAGTTAAGTTGAAATCATGGGAAATTAAAAACAGCATTATTAGAAAAAAAGCAAAATTCTGGGAAAAAGAATATTTTAGATTGTCAAAATTTGACTTTTTTTCTCAAAATTTTGATGCGATATGAGCAAAACACTGAGTCTAACACCTGAACTGAATCTCATTCAGATAATGATAAATCTTTCGGCCCTAGTTTTTAGTACAGCTTTTTTTTCTTTGAGGAGGTAAGTTATCATCACTTAATTAACATGTTGCCCTCTTTTGTTTTTAGGTGCAGGTTATCATTCTGAATCCAAGGCCAAGGAGTACAAACATGTGTGTAAAAGAGCCTGTCAGAGGGTGAGTTTATGGCTTTTTTTTGACTGTATGTGAATGCAAATAAAAACATTGAGTTTAGTAAACGTCTTGCAGTATTGAATCTGCCAAATACTTCACAATTTAAGTTACTTATATAAATTCTTAACCACCAATATAAGTGACATAACTAAGCTTTTCTTAATGAACACAAGAAGTTCAAAACCTTTGCACAGAAAGCATCTTAGTGTCTTATAATACTGGACACACACTAATATTCTTTCAGTTATGTCGTGGTTTTAATGTCTGATATTCTTATTCTGTCCTTTGTCTCAGAGAGTTTATGGATTGTGTTCATTTATTCAGAACCCTTGAGCCCAGTTTTAGACATTTTTTAACCATTAGCATCAGCTTCAGGGAGAAGAAGAGATAATTTCTTCGGTGTTCTCAGGTTGGTTGGGGAGCATCTGTGAACAGCTGTCGTTTCACATATTTTCCGTGGGGTTCCAATCTGTGTTTTGGCAGAAGCACTCGAGCACTTTGTTGTATCGGGTCTGAAGTCCTTCCAGTTTTCCTTTGGCTGTATTAAGATCATTTTGCTGTTGGCGGAGGAGTCTTTGTTCTTTGGCTCTCTGAAGCAGGTTCTTCTTGGGAATGTCCTCGGATTTAGTTTCATTCATTGTTCCTTTTGTTCTTACAAGTTCCTTCTTACATCCTAACAGCTGAAAAACAAGCTCACACTGCTGCCATGGTCACTGCTGTACAACACGGACCGTGTTTGGTGGTTTCAGCAGGATGGATTTCTTTGTTTTTAGGCCAGTCAGTCTTTGAGTTTCATGCCAGCAATTATTTTTACAACCTGTTAGTACGCTGCCTTTATCCTCCTTTACACACACACAGATTTGAGGGATTTAACATGAATATTCTACCTTTATTCTACATTAACCCCATTATGTAAAAGCAGAAATAGTACATGGGTGTTATTGGATTTTAACTCAAAAGCTGTCACCCTTCTGAGCAGTGTTTGTGTGTTTTTTCTTCAGGCTGTGGACCGGCTCAAAGCTGGAGCACTCGCAGTGGAGGCCGTGGCTGCTGCACTGGTTGAACTTGAGGTTGGTTGATATTGATCCAGGTTTGATTATGTAAAGTTGACTCTGATCAGCAGCACATTTACTTTGTGAATAATGTAAACGATAATCATTTTAAGGCTCCAAGTGGATATAGAAAAAAACAGCAGAACAGTAAAATTTGAAAAAATGGGAGGGTGATAGAGCACAGGCTAAAGGCTGAAACAAAAGCTTGAGGCTCCATGTGGATATGGAAAGAAAACATGGAAGAGTAAAATTAGAAGAAAAAAAGAAAACAAAGAAAAGGGACAGAAGAGCTGCAGGAAGCTAAACGGGAGGGTGATAGAGCATGGGCCAAAAGGCGAAAACACTAACGACGGTACAAAAAAGAAGCTACAGGATAAAACATGAGTTAGACGCTAAAACAGAAGCTGAGGGCTAGAAACAGAAACTAAAGGTTAAAACAGAAACTAAAGGGCAACACACGAGCCTAAGGCTTTAACATGAGCTAAAGGCTAATACAGAAGGCAGAGGCTCCACATGGATATGGAAAAAACGTGGAACAGTACAATTAGAAAAAAGAAAGAAAACAAGGAAAAGGGACAGAAGAGCTGCGGGAAGCTAAACACGAGGGTGATAGGACACAGGCTAAAGGCTAAAACACTAAGGACATTATAAAAAAGGAGATACATGATAAAACATGAGTTAGTGGCTAAAACAGAAGGCAGAGGCTCCACGTGAATATGGAAAAAAAACGTGGAACAGTAAAATTAGAAAAAAAAAACCATACAAAGAAAAGGGACAGAAGAGCAAAGGAAAGCTAAACACGAGGGTGATAGAGCACGGGCTAAACGCTAAAACACTAATGACAGTATAAAAAAGAAGCTACAGGATAAAACATGAGTTAGACGCTAAAACAGAAGCTGAGGGCTAGAACAGAAACTAAAGGGTAACACAAGAGCTAAAGTTTTAAACAAGAGCTAAAGGCTAAAACAGAAGCTTGAGGCTCCACATTGATATGGACAAAACGTGGAACAATAAAATTTGAAAAAAAAAAAAAAAGAAAACAAACAAAAGGGACAGAAGAGTTGCGGGAAGCTAAACGGGAGGGTGATAGAGCACAGGCTACAGGCTAAAGGCTAAAACACTAACGACAGTATAAAAAAGAAGCTATGAGATAAAACTAAAGGCTAAAACATGAGCTAAAGGCTCAGTTTGTGGTGAAACTGCAATCTACTTCAAACAAATGCTCCTCACAGTCACTTTAAAAAAACAAGCACACCAACAAACAAAAAAACAAAGTAAAGTGCCAGGATTAACTGGTATTAAAGAAAAACAAGCTTTAGCAGACAACAGAAGGGATGACAAGATGATTTGCTTCTTGTCTTGATCCTGTTACAGAGTGTGACAAGCCGCAAGTTCAAGTGTAGGAAGTTTTATAAATATTTTTAGTTTAATTATTCTTTTATTTTGTTTAAAAATATCTTAATGAATCTGGTTTGATAGAGCTGTTTCAGTTTAGAATCAAAGATTGCAACAGGAATCTTTACACAGGTTTCTGTAGAGCATTCAGACTCTTGTTGTGTTTTTAAATGTCCCCAGTTTGGTTTGGCTTTTTTCTGCTCAATAAAAGCTGCTCTTCTTTCAGATATAGGCTCTGACAACAGCTGATTACAAACTCAGTTTTATTCCAAACTCTGCGTGTTTGTAACTGTTCTCAGGACTCTCCTTTTACAAACGCCGGCATGGGCTCCAACCTTAACTTGTCGGGAGAAATCGAATGTGATGCAAGTATCATGGATGGGAAGACTCTGCATTATGGTGCTGTAGGAGCTATAAGTGGTGAGTAACCTATATTTAACACGAGCATATGTCCGTCATGTGTTTCACTGCATTCCTCTCCACCTTCTCAGAGCTTTGTTTGAAATTACTTCAGGTATTTGGCATCATAAATCCTCATAACAGGGGACCACCTACATTTTTCCTGGACATTAACCAAGACGTGCTGCTGATGTGCACTTACACGTCACAAAACTTTTTATTTAGGACGGAAAACTACAGTTTTAGCACACAACAGGCAAGAGCTAGTGCCCAATATGCTGTCAGAAACAACAGATTGGTTTTATTATCATGGCTGCATAATTTATATATTATGTCTGGAACAATGCTGGTTTTGTTTCTCTTTAGGTTGCAAACTGCAATCCATTAACACAAAATAACATTCAAATGATCTACAACATAAACACACAAACAGCTGCAGAGATTTCACAGCAGATAGGAAGAAACTCAGAGTAATGTTGAAATTTAAAACAAGTTTGCTTATTGGTTCAAGCAGGAGACGCCAAAATCCAAAAAGCTGTCCCAACAAAATCACTTCTTTATGTAGGAACACAGACATTACAAAACATAGTTGATATTTTGTCAAATAAGTACAATCCCAGTGAAATTGGGATGTTGTGTAAAACATAAATGAAAACAGAATACAATGATTTTTAAATCCTGTTTAACCTATATTCAATTGAATACACTACAAAGACAATNTCTGTGAAGGCAGCATTAATGCTGAAAGGTACAAACAGGTTTTGGAGCAACATCTGCTGCCATCCAAGACACTTTGTCTTTTTCAGGGACGTCCCTGATTATTTCAGCAAGACAATGAAACCAAGACACATTCTGCTCCTGTTACAACAGCGTGGCTCCGTAGTAGAAGAGTGCAGCTACTAGACTGACCTGCCTGCAGTCCAGACCTGTCTCCCATTGAAAATGTGTGGAACATTATGAAGCACAACAACAACAAATGAGCAACTGAAGTTGTTCATCTACAAGAATGTGAAAGAATTCCAGCTCCAAAGCTTCAACAATTAGTGTCCTCAGTTTGAAAATACCGAGTTAGTGTTGTTAAAGGAAAGGTGATGTAACACAGCGGGAAACATGAACCTGTTCAAGCTTTTTAGGAACGTGCTGCAGGCAACAAATTCAAAATGAGTGACTATTTTCTGAAAAGAATAAAATTGATCAGTTTGAATAATTCACTTTTTCTTTGTCTTTTTCTTCTTTAGGCATTAAGAATCCAGTCTTAGTTGCAAACCGTCTACTGAATGAAGCACAGAAAGGGAAACTCTCAGCTGGAAGAATACCTCCCTGGTGATTATCATTCCTGTTTATTAATGTTATATCATTCTGACTTTATTCGCTTTATTAAACATTTTGGTTTTGTTTAAATTTGTCAGCTTTTTGGTGGGGAGAGGAGCACACGATTGGGCGGTCAGCCATGGGATACCTCCGTGCCTGTCAGAGAAAATGACCACCAGTGAGTTTAGTTCCAGTTAATCAGAACAGAGAATACAACCTGGGGAAAAGAGTTTTAGATTGAAAATGTGTATTCGTTTCCATAGAGTTCAGTTTATCTGCGTACAAGCGGAACAAGCGGAAGATGGAGCTGGCGGAGAAGATGGACACAGGACACAATCAGACAAAGAAGAGACGACAATCATGTGAAAATGTGAGTAACTGACGCTGAGCGGAGCTGAAAACAGACTTTTAAGTCTCTGAAGTCACAAAGGGGCAGCAGAGGAGAGGCTGGGAAAGTTTTTCTTGGTCCTGCTGTGAGCGCTGGTAAATGAAGCGAGACGCGTTAATGCGGCCTGAGCAGCTTCACTGGACCTGACTTTACTCAGTGTTAGTATTTAGTTTGGTTCAATCAGCCCTCAATATTAATGATGCATCCATAAAAATAAAAGAATAACAGCTGAGATGGATGTTTGTGGACCTGGGCATGTGTGGTGTGAATAAATAATGGAACTTTTTGTGTCACATGGGCAGTTTTCGCTGACCACGGTTTAGGTTTGAGTTGCCTTAAGTTCTCATTTATCTTCCCTTTGCTTACACAAACTCTCTGACCTATTTAAAGATTAATATGTGACCGTTCAGTGTTGTTCAGCTTCATTTGAGCTCATTTGACCATTCACATGCCCACCATGCTCTGAGTTTTGGGTGGATTTGCTTGAATGACAGTATTTTCACTTATTAGAAAGATAATTTGTGTTTTGATTCCACAGCAACAAAAATGAAAGATTTTTAATGTTTTCACTCTGGAGACAGTTCTGGTTTAGATAAAGATACTGAACATAAACCAATGTTTGATATACAGATAAACTTTTTTTTTTTCCATTGGCTATGATTTACTCTTCTGTCTTTTTCTTTATGTAGCTTGACCCGTGTTCTACAGACTGTACCAGATTAAAAAGCACACACCTCAAACCTATCATGACTTTACTACCTGTGTTTCACAGCGGTATAAAAGAGACACAATAAAAAATACAATTAAAAATGACAATAATGATAACTTTATTTGTATAGCACCTTTGAAACCAATGTAAACAAAGTACAGAGAATCAGGGAGATGACAAGAAATATTTAACAGAGGGAGGCCAATCGTAGATTAGTGTGATATTGTGCAAACAAAGATATAAAAGATAATATAATAAAATAAAAAGACATACAAATATCAATTTACAACGTTTAGTGTCCACACAATCACCCTATTAGTTTGTTTTTTTCTGCCCATGTCACTTTAAGGCTTCCATACTATTCTTTCTCTTTTGCTGACATCAGTTTTTGTTTGAAAACACAGCAGCGAATCTGCATTTTTCTATAATATGGTCCATTTGGATGCTACGACACGTAGAAATGATTGATATTTTTTACTTTAATTGTCATAAAATGTAATGAACTGAACATTTTGACAACCTTAGAATTAAAGCGCCTGTGAGAGACTTCTAGTTTGTGTTGACTCTGGCGCCCACTTGTGGACAAAGTAGTCAAGTCTAGTTTATACTTTTGTGTTTTTCGCGTACCACTTTGTGTCCGTGTCGTTGTGCAATACTCCTCCAAACCACATGAGGGCGATGTCGTCTGTAAGGTAGTCAAATTACATGCCTCTCGTGCGGCTACGTTTTTACTTTTCACAGCGATTTTGACCACATTTTATGTAGTGAAATTGAAACTAAAATTAACAGCCAATGTTTAGTGATTCAGAACATGTTGTGCTGATTTGACACAAAGTTACAGGCTTGTACTAAACTAAGTAACTGAGCATACTACAGTTTTGACACAGAAATATAAATTCTTACTCAGGCGATCATTCTCCACATGTGTTAGAAGAGTTTGTTGAAAAAAATAATCTAAACTTCACAGATTTTGGTCTTAAAATGCACAATAAAGAGAAAATTAATCTCCGTGCCAATGGTTTCGTCTGTAGATCATATAGCATTATCAATATTGATTCATTCCATTTCTGCAAAAAATACTCCTCAGAGGAGCATAAAGGTGTTTTCACATTAATTTGGTATAAATTGTGTTTGGTGTTTGCTTCACACAAGTGGATGAACAGAAGATTTTCTCCTTTTGCAAGAGACTTGTTCATCCAACAAGAGCAGAGTTTTCACTCTAAGCCTGGTTTTAATTCTCAGTGCCCTTTTTGTGTCTTTGTTCTTTTGCCAAGTTCTTGAGTTTTTCCATTCATTCATTTTTTTCAGTCAGTGCAGACACCTGTTTTGTGATCATGAAGAGCTGCAGTGTTGATTAAGAGAATCTAAAGCTTACAAAACTTACTCCGAAGATGCCCTCAAGTTGTGCAATCCTCATTTGCTTTGTGTTATTCTCATTCAAACACACCGATAAGAAACAAGATGTTTGTTAAACGCTGGCACTTCTTCGTTTTGTCCTTGAAAGCCCAGGAACATGGCTGATTAAGTGAAGTATAGGAGAGATGAGAAATGCTGTTATGATTTCTGTCTCTGTTATTTCAGTGAAGATCCTCAGATTATGGTGGGAGTGGAGCTCAGATCGAGTATCCTGAGGCCGTTTTTCACATTTAGCTCGTAGAACTCTATTTATCACATCGCCTGAGTCATGATGGTTCACAAACAAGTCTCTTCCAAAGCAAACTACAATCAGAGAAGAAGAGCGAGCTGATTGAAATCACAACAACACTTCTCTGATGAAATGTGAAGAGCAGGGAAGAGTAATTCACAACTCATGAGTTCAGTTTTCACTCATTAATATAATCACTTTGGAGTGTATTGAGTATTTTGCTGTGATGTGACTCCTCTCCTCGCTGTGTTGCAGGAAAACGGTCCAGGTTGCCTCGACACGGTTGGAGCTGTAGTCGTGGATCTGGAGGGGAATGTAGCTGCAGCGGTGTCCAGCGGAGGCCTCGCTATGAAGCATCCAGGCAGAGTTGGGCAGGTCATTTAACCTCCTTTGTTTTCTTTATAGAAGATTTTCAACAGTATATCAAGACAACACATGTACTAATACGCAGCCTATGATTGGACCAGGCCTAAACTCGACAAAACTACTATCAGAGAACATCTTAGCACTGCCATGTTAGCAGCAGCAACAGCCCCAAACTGTGATGCTTTATGTGTTTTTGCACTTTTCTATTACATGCATCAATGAGTCTCAGTGGTTTTTCTCTTTTCAAAAACCATCACAGATCAACTCTGGTCAAAGTCACTCACATCAGTTCACTCGCCCATTTTCCTCCTGGTTTTCAAAGACAAAATATTCACTTGTTTTCTGACATAAATGCCTAACAAAGAATGATATTCACCCCACCTGCCATTGACCATAAAGTTCTAGCGGATCAGTGTTTACAGTTCAGAACTGCTGAAGTAGAAAAGATATCAAACTCATACTATCCTGATCAAAATCTGAAGACCAGTTGAAAAAAATAGCAAGCATTTACATTTTGCACTGTAGGATCTTTAAAAGGTTTGAAGTAGAGTTTCAAAATGCAAAAAGAAGAAATGATAGTGAAACCAAAAAAATATTGAATAGTCACTTGAGTCAATAATTAGTCATTTTACATATAAAACGGTCAAAAAATCGATGTGTGTGTTTCCAGGAGGTTAGTGTGAACGTTGCTCCAAATGGTGAAGATTCTTCATGTTTGACGTCCATTCTGTAAACTTCCCTCTCCATCCATCCCATAATGTTCTCAATGTGATTTAGATCAGGGGAACACACAGGATGCTCCAAAAAGAGAGAGATTATTCATTTGTCAGGCAGATATTGTGAACTGCAATGCTGTCCTGTTGAAAAACTCAGTCATTGGCACACAGAGCAGGGCCCTCAGTCATGAAGGACGCCCCTGAACAACCGTCACCTCCATTGTTCCATTGTTCAGAAAAAGCAGATCATGATGCCCCCCCCCTCCACGGTGTCGCCTAGAAAACATCTCAGTGGGATCTCCTTGTCATGACAGTAACATTGGACGCCATCAGGACCATCAAGGTTCAAGTTTTTTCTCCTTGGAGAACATGACGCTCTCTATCAAAGTCAAAATGGGCAATTTAGTGGAAGAGGTTTTTATTCTTAGGGCTCTTCTCTCTCAGATGCTGTCGTACTTCAGGTTGACGGACAGCCAGTCAGATCCAGGTGAAATGTTTTTTGGTCAACCACTTGACTTTTTTGTTCTATTACTCTCAGGATTTTTGAAGAAATTCTTAATGTCTGTCTTACTGTGTCCAACCTCAGCTGTGATGGCGTTGAGTTATGAGAGGTTTTGTTTATGCAGCTCAACAATCCGACCACATTCAAGGAGAGAAAGATTTTTAGCCTTCACCATCAGGAGGTCATGACAGTGTGAATACCTGACAGAAAATGACCTTGAATCCACATTTTTGTGCAGATTTTGTCTCTTAAAAGCTGTGCTCTTAAACTTTTGATCAGCTGATGAACAAACTATTTACCTTTAATTGTTGTTTTCAATAAATTCCTCTCTCAGTTTTCTTGTTTTGCATTCAGAAACTCAGCTTTGAACCTTTAAGATCCAACAGTGCAACATGTAAATTAGTGCAATTTTTCAACTGGTCTCCTAATCCTCTACAACCTGCTCCCTGATAAGAAGTAGAAAATTTCATACATAAAATCTATATCAGTATGTGAGGCAACACTAAATGTCAGATTGAGTTTGTTATAATCAGTTTAGGAGAGGAGAAGCTGCTGAAGATGAAACTATATTAAGTTGGAGTGGGTGTAAACTAAATCAGGACCAAATAATTGATCTGGGAACAAGTGTCTGCTGAAAAGCTCAGAGTCCAGAATGTGAAGTTATTATCAGCAACCATGTGACTGAAATGAGTGGATGATATTTGTTGCATTAAATTCACAGTTCGTATTAAAACCTTCAGCTCAGGGTGGCAGAGTAGTGAGTTCAGCATGTTGTTTTTTGATGTTATGAAAATGTAAACGAGGCTTAATGACCGCCCGTGTCTCTCCTTTTAAAATGCCCATGTGGTGTGTGTTTCTCCCTCCTCTCAGGCTGCTCATTATGGATGTGGCTGCTGGGCTGAGAACGCCTGTAACATGAACCCTTACTCTACAGCAGTGAGTACCTCAGGTATACACAGCACACTCTCCCCACAGCCCACCTCACAGTCCTCTGCATGTGTGTTATGATCCACCCAGCGGTCATGTTTACCATCAGCCCGCTTTCTGTTTGGGAAACGTTATGAATCAGAAACAGATATTTGATGCGAACCTTTTTATTTACCCTGGGTGAGTCAGGCTTCAAAAGGCCTGAAAACACTTTCCGATGACCTCCAACCATTCCCGCTGAGTGATTCTCATCAGTCACTTCCTCGCCTGATTGAGTCATCATTCCCCGCTCTTTGTTAGTCAGCTGCACGCCAGGTGCAACGCAAAGCTCTGCGGATTTTCAACGACATCTCACATGGGACACCTGCTGGAGATATGATGGAGGGAGAGCTGTGGGAGTGCAGTGGAGAGATGGTGAAATTGGCAGGCTTCAAGTGCACTTATCTGGATCCGAACATAACTTTTATAGAGCAGCCTTAAGCCAAAAGCAGTTTCAGATATTTATGTAAGCCTTATTACTTTAATTAGATTTATACAAACATAGTTAGTGCGTAATAGGATGTTGATCTGCTGTTGGAGCAGATCTTCTGCATCGTTTCACCTTAAATTTGTTTACAGTGTCGAACACTTACTCCTCTAACCCTACGACCCCAAACCTCTGACTCTCAGTGCCAGGATAGTGAATTATAGGTGTCACCTGTCACGCTCTCCCTCTCTGCCGCTGCTGAACTCTGCAGTCTGAGTTTTCCAGAGGAGGAGCTAAAGGAAGGAGGAGGTTGTTGTTGTTGTTGTTGTTTCCACTCATGCAGAAATGGAGACATAAACCACTTCACTGAGATAAAACAGCTGCTTTTCCCACTTTAGTGGGCCTTATAGTTATTTACACCTCTTAATTATTCATCACCAGTCGTACGAGCAATCTTATCACACAGAAAAACGTTGTTAGAATAATAAAATGGTTGCATTTCCTGCAGTGAATAATTAATTTCCTACTACTTTACATTTATGGCTCTACATTAAAGTCTAACAGCCTTATAATTCTGGCTGAGAAATGTCTAGATAAAGTTAAAGCTGTCACAAACATTAGTGCATAGTCAAGGGATATTTTTAACTTTTAAATCCTGCCTTTAGGACTTTCAAGAATTTTAAAGAACATCAAAACTTTTGTCAAATGCTCATCCAAAACCTAAGTATATTTCGTTAAGTCTCACTAAACTCTTTTTGGACTGTGCATTGTCATTGTCTACTTGTATGAAGCCAAATCTCTGTACATTCTGCAGAAACTCAACAAATCTTACAGCTGATGTCATTTAAGGTTTTTGTCAGGATGGAAAAATTTGACAGTTCAAAAACACATTAGAGGAAACAAGATAGAATTGTGCAGGAAAAAATAGCCCAGGATGCAAGATAAGAAATATTTGGTGAAAAAAATACAATACAATACAATTAACTTTTGTATTATATTGTCTCCAGGGGAAATTTGTCATAGACTCAGTGTAGACATAGTACAGCTTATGTAGATAAACAATACATAAATAAAGAGCACATTAAACGCATCATAACTGCAAAATTCCCCACATTAAATGATGACGATATTCAACAAGACTCAAAATACAATTATAAGGATGTTTTTGCACATTTATTTCAGCTTCCAGTTCCAAATAGTTGTCCTCTTTTTGCAAAGAGGGTGGGTTTCATTGAAGTGGATGCCACTAGAAACGCATTTGTAGGTCAAAATAGTCCCAAAAACATCATGAAAAACAGCCTTGATTGAATCCAGATTCTTGAAATTTGAACACTGAATGCATATTGCAGTGTTAACCCTTTGTGAGCTAAGTAACATTAATAAATCAGAGTTTACAAAGTCTAGTATTTGTTACGTTGCAGTTTATAACTTGATGTAGCTACAAATCAACACATGACCTCATCAATCTGCATAAAAGATGTGTTGAAAAAAATAAGTACAGTTTAAAGTAAGTAAACGCTGTATTCATTCTTGTCTTGGTGCTCATGGGAAACGTAGTTTTCTCAGGAAAAACACAACTTAACAAAATGCTGCAAACCAGTCTCTGACCCTATAAAGCTAAATGTATTATATCTGATACATGAGTTCAAAGACCTCGATTTCATCAAAGTGATCAATAGCTTCTCAAAAAACCTGTTGAAAATATTTTAAAAACATATTCTACCATCTTGAGGATTGTCGTATCACCACAGTCGGCTGAAGTTGTATTTTGGCCCTTTTTTCTAAATGTCTGCTCTCATGAAATCATCCACTCACATATTTTCAGGAAAATCACTGCTTTATTTTCAAGAAGTTGCAGCAAGAATAACATCAAAATAGTTACTTTTTAAATTAAAAAAATGTTTTCTGCATGAAATAAATGCATATTTACTAAAAAACTTTAATAAAATGAATACAATTGAATGCAAAATTACTCAGTGTGTCAAATGTGATACAAGAAATATATCATGAATGAAATGATAAAGCAATATTTTTTGTGGATTTTGTTAAAAGGGTTAATAAACATCTCAGTTCCAAAGAAATTTGAATTTTCTGAATATTTTTGATAGGTCAGGCTTTACAGACCTGCACTAAAAGTTACAGTTCCAATGATGCACATTGATGGTGCATGTCTGGAATAAAAGCTATGGAAAGGAGATGTGTGAAACCTGAAAATCACTGAGGGTGTTTTATATTTGGATTATGTACAATAAAGTAAACAATATCTAGCATTCAACTTTTCATAGCTCTTGACCTCCATAGACAAATTTCTCTCCTTTTGTGAACATATTTATCAGACATTATTTCCAACAATGCCTGTGCATGCCTCACGTAGCTGAGAGCAGCATCACTGGTTGAGTCTGTATGGTTTTAATGTGAGCTCTAGCTGTATATAATCCGGTAAAGAAATTCTACACGTCTGCGGACACTGTATCGAAGACCCCTCGTAATCCTGGAAAACTACACCTAGACGTCGGATTACCTAAAGTCACGTCTGCCTGACTAAACTGGTCTGTCCGACCTCAAACTGAGTATGCATCAACTTGCTGGCTCTGTCCGTCGCAGAGATTTATATAGTAGTGGTCGTCAGACTGAGAGGCTAAAGTTGGAAGTATTTACAGCTCATTTCAGGTGCAAAGATCTATTTTTCTATTTTAAACAGAGTGATAATCCCCTGCTCATCAGTTATCTCAGCAGATGAAGTGTAGATTTTTGCTCAGCATGAATTTTCACCTCATCCTGTTTTTCCTATACTGTGGCCTCGTCTTTGATGTTACAGGAAAAAAAAGCTTTCCTTATGGAGAGCATAATGTGTGTTCCAGTACAGCACCTGTTTTTAATTTCCTAACATGAAAGGCATTCCCATCAAAAGACAGAAAAACAGTCATTTTCACTCCGACATGAGGAGCGTGATCCTCTCTCTTTATGTCAGCCCTGTTTTGTAACGCGAGTTCATGTGAGTCGTTGTTTTATACGCTCTGTCTGCGTGCCCGGCCTTTACTTTGCTAAATACTGCGTCTGTGTTTGTTGGCCTCTCATTTCTCTCCTGTTAAGTTGTTTCTTCAGTCTGGGCTCCTCGCTGCAGTTTCCGTTAAAGTGTGTTTGTGTTGCCATGTTGGGTTCCCTACGACATGAACGGTTTACGGTAACACGTTACAAAAGGCAGAGTACCTGGCCAATCTGACATTCTGCTCTCGTTAAATAAGAACTTCCCATCGCTCCGGGCAGCTGGTCTCCACAGTTACAGAGCTGCATTGAGTCTTGTTGTAGTTACCTGATGTTTTATTGGGCCCTCATTTGTGTTTACAGAAACAACAAGGTTATATTCTTCAGTCTTTATGAGTTTTCACAGGAGCTGATGCCAAACTTCTTTTGTTTTGTTTTTTCAGTTTGGTCTTTCTGCAGATTTTAAACAGAAAAAGATTGATAGAAAGCATGCACTCAGCTTTTTATTATCCAACCTTCTTTTGTCTTAAACATAAATATGTCGGCAACACTTGATTTTGTGAAAAAGGCCTGCAGCTCTTACTGACAAGTTTATTAACCCAGAAAGTAACAAATGAAAGATTTATCTACCATAACTCTCTCTAACATCCTTCTTCCATCCTCACAGACTGATAAAACTAAAGCTCACCTGTCCCTCAGGTGTCTTATTATACCAGATGATATGTGGTCAGTTTCCTACGTAAACATCAACAAACTCTGTGTCTCACTAAGGAACAGGTTCTCCACTAGGGGGCGATATGAGCAAAATATGTCAGGATGGTTTTATGACAGGATCAAGATCTGGATTTTATCAGGATTATTGAAAAGAAGTGAGGAAGAAGGAAAAAGGCAAAGGAATAAAGGAGGAAAGACAGAACAAAGAAAAGGAATAAAAGAAAATGAAGACAGACAGGAAATAATAGAAAAAAGGTTTAAAGGAAGGAACGAATGAAAGGAAGTTAGGGGATTAAGGAAGGAAGGAAAGGGAAGGGATGAAGGAAAAGAGGATAAGAAGATTGAAGGAAAGAAAGAAAAAAGAAAAGATGGAGGGCAGAAATGAAGAAGGGACTAAATGAGGAAGATTGAAGGAATAAAGGAAGAAACAAGGAAGGAATGAAGGATAAAATGCAAAGGAATAAAGACAAGAAAGAACGGAGGAAGGAAAGGAGAAGGGAATTAAAGGAAAGAAGTAGGAGAAGAGAAGGGAGGCTGAAAAGGAAGGAAGAAAGGACTTGAGAGGAGAAAAATTGAGTGAAAGAATGAGGGAGGGAAGAGGTAAGGAAGGAAAACGGAAGAAAAGGAATCAAAGGAAGTTAGGAAATTAAGGGAGGAAGGAAAGCAACATGTAATGAAAGGAAAGGAAAGAAAGGGAAGAGATGAAGGAAAAGAGGATAAAAAAGAGTGAAGGAAAGAAGGAAGAAAGAAAAGATGGAGGGCAGGAAGGAGGAAGTGAATAAATGAAGACAGAAGGAAAAATGGAAGGCAAAAACGAAAGAAATAAGGAAGGAATGAAAGGAAAGAAAGAGAAAGTAAAGAAAGAAAGAAAGGAAAGGAAAAAGAGAAGGAAAGGAAAGGAAGTAAGAAGGAAGGGAAAGGAGAAGGGAATTAGAGGAAAGATGAGGAAGGACAGTAGGATAAAATGCTGAAAAGGAAGGAAGAAAGGACATGAGAAGAGAAAAATTAAGTGAAGGAATGAGGAAGGAAAGGGGAAGTAAGGAAAGAGAGGAAGGAGGGGAGAGGAAAAGGTAGGAAAAGAAAGGAAGGAAAGATAGAAAGAAGGAAGCAAGGGAAAGGAAAAAGGAATCAAAGGAGAAGAAAGGAAGGACAGGAGAAGAGAAAAATGATTGAAAGAATAAGTGAGGGAAGATAAAAGAGGAAAGAAAAAAGGACAAGGAAGGCAAACAAAACAAACAAAAGAAAGAAGGAGGAAAATAGGAAAGACAAAGCATTTTAACCCCAAATATTGCTTATCCTTTATTCTGAACAATGTTTCTGCTCAATTTCATAACTCAAATCTGATCTTGTTTAGTCTGATGTGTTTTTTTTAACTCTCACATTTTCACATCCTGATTAAATCATCCATTTAAAGACGTCAGCTGTAAAAGTTGTTGAGTTTCTGCTTAATATAAAGAAACTTAGCTTCATAAAAGCAGCTAATGCACAGTTCAAATACAGTTTAGTGAGATGTTACAGACGTAACTTTGGTTTTTGACCTTTATGGAAAAAGTAAATGTAATTTAGATCATCGTGTCAGTGCCTGAGTGTTTGCACAGGCTGCTTATGCTCATTTATGTAGTTTGTGGTTTGCTAAAATGAAAATCTCTCACATGAAGAAAGTCAGACTGCTGCACTTTTTTTCTGTTTTCTGATTTTATTGATTTTATCAGTCTTCTCATAAAATCAGCTTTTATGAATTCTAAACCTGCTTTTTTTTAAACCCAGCAGCTCCAAAGTGTGGCACAGATCAAACATGGTTAGTTTTACGTTTGGTTCACCACCGTAGCCACTTATGTCAACCTGCCACTGTTAAATGTTTTCTCAGCTCCTTACTATTAGTCAGCGGTCTAATAAAAATACTTTCTTCTCTTTAACCATCCACATCCAAACAAACAGCTCCTTTAGCGTTTGGTCATTCAGCCTTACAGGGAAATAATCCATACCTGGTATGAAAGCACACAAATAAAAAGATATTCACATAAAATCAGGTTGAAAAGTCGACTCTCTGCCAGAATCTGCACACAACAAGCGAGAGCAGAGAGTTTACAGAGGTGGGATTAATTCTGTGTGGTTTCTGCTTCAAATTCCAACACCAGCTGTGAATCTGGGCAGAGGAAACTCAAACCCTCCTTCAGAGATTACTCTCAGCGTGCCCTTGAGCAAGGCAGCTGCACTTGGCTGCTCAGAATTGATTTTATCTGAAAAATAAAGCATGGATTTTTTTATGTACTTCTTTCGCAAAACTCACCTCATGTGTAAAACATGAATGAAAACAGAAAACAACGGTTAACAAACCCACTTTAACACATATTCAACTGAAAACAGCACAATCATAAAAAGCTGTGACAGGTTCAATAAAAGTCTCTTAAAGTTGCTGATGCTGAAAAAACAGCTGTTTGGATCATTCCACAGGTGAACAGGTTGATTTAAACAGGTGGGTGTCATGATTGGGTATAAAAGGAGCATCCCCAAAAGGCTCAGTCCTTCACAAGCAAAGATGGAGCCAGGTTCACCACTTTGTCAACAACTGCGTGAGCAAATAGTCCAACAGTTTAAGAACAATGTTTCTCAACATACAACTGCAGGAATTGATGGATTTCATCATCTACAGTCCATAATATCATCAAAAGATTCAGAGAATCTGGAGAAATCTCTGCACGTAAGCAGCAAGGCCCAAAACCAACATTGAATGGCCGTGACCTTTGACCCCTCAGGCGGCGCTGCATTAAAAACCCACATCATTGTGTAAAGGATATTAGCACGTGGGCTCAGGAACACTTCAGAAAACCATTGTCAGTTAACACAGTTCATCACTACATCTACAAGTGACAGTTCAAACTCTACCATGCAAAGACAAAGTCAGACATCAACAACACACACAAACGCCGCCGCCGCCGGCTTCTCTGGAACCTGTCCCTGTGAAAACGAGCAAATATTTGCACAAAAACGATAAAGTTTATCAGTTGACTATTAAATATCTTGTCTTTGTGGTGTTTTCAATTAATTACAGGTTGAGATTCACGTTGCAAAGACGTAAAGTTTTGCTCTGGCAGACTTGGCATGGTTGGTCTTAAAACAGGA
>RPOG01001878.1:84214-95150 GCA_008086565.1 Thalassoma bifasciatum
AACCATTGTCAGTTAACACAGTTCATCACTACATCTACAAGTGACAGTTCGAACTCTACCATGCAAAGACAAAGTCAGACATCAACAACACACACAAACGCTGCAGAACTCTTTTTGGAAATCATGGACGTGGTGTCCTCCGGGCCAAAGAGGAAAAGGACAATCAGGATTGTTCTCAGTGCAAAGTTCAAAAGCAGCATCTGTGATGGTATGGGGGTGTGTTAGTGCCCATGGCATCATGGGTAACTGTCCCAGTATCTGTGAAGGCAGCATTAATGCTGAAAGGTACAAACAGGTTTTGGAGCAACATCTGCTGCCATCCAAGACACTTTGTCTTTTTCAGGGACGTCCCTGATTATTTCAGCAAGACAATGAAACCAAGACACATTCTGCTCCTGTTACAACAGCGTGGCTCCGTAGTAGAAGAGTGCAGCTACTAGACTGACCTGCCTGCAGTCCAGACCTGTCTCCCATTGAAAATGTGTGGAACATTATGAAGAACAAAATACAACAACAGAGACCCCGGACTGTTGAGCAACTGAAGTTGTTCATCAACAAGAATGTGAAAGAATTCCAGCTCCAAAGCTTCAACAATTAATGTCCTCAGTTCACAAACACTGAACGAGTATTGTTAAAGGAAAGATGATGGAACATAGAGGGAAACATGAACCTGTCCCAGCTTTTTAGGAATGTGTTGCAGGCATCACATTCAAAAATATACAAAAATAGTACAAAAAACAGTAGCATTTATCAGTTTGAATAATATAAATCATTGAATTCTGTTTAACTACATAACCATCCAACTTAATCGGAATGGGGGTTGTCGTTTGAGTCGTGCACTTTTGCAGCAAACAGCTTCAGGTGTGTGTTTGTGTTTTCCTTCAGGCTGTGGAGAGCATCTGATTCGCACTATGCTGGCGCGGGAGTGCTCCTCTGCCATGCAGTCTGAGGATGCCCACCAAGCACTGCTGGAGGCTATGCAAAACAAGTTCATCAGTGAGTCATCCACACACACACACACACACACACACACACACACACACTTATACAGGAGTTTTTCAGCCAAGAACGTGTTTGCAGGAAACACAATTATGCATGGGCAGAATTAAACCGACAAACAGATGTTGCGTAACGGTTTGGAATGAGCGAACAACTGGAAAAATAGAAAATGAGAGAATCAGATGAGACAGCTTTTGATTTATGGATCATTTCATTGTCTAAACAAAACCTTCAAATGTTCCAACATCACAGCTGACAGACCGTTTTAGAGGCTTTGTTGAAAGTTCATGTGAAGATGAGCTTTTTTAGCCGTATTCTCAGAAGTGGTCAGTCTCAGAGAGTCTTGTTAAGTGTGTTTGCTGCATCTGTGAATGACCGCTGAGGAATAGCTGAGAGAAGACGGAGCAGAAGAGGAAAGAAATGTGGAAACATGTGGTGGTTGCTGCCTCTTTTTGGCCTCCTTTAGAAGTCCGTCCCAGCTCGGCTTTGTCATGGACATCTGCAGCACCGAGACGTTTGGACGAGGCTGGATGAAGTTAATTCTTCTGTTGTTTCCTTTCAAGATGCACATTAAGTTAAACAAAGCTCCATAAATCCTGCCCTCGCGAGAGGAATGATGGAAGTGTGTTTGAGATGTGGAAGCCTCTCTCTCCACTTCTGTGACACAGTTTTCACATTTTATAAATAGAAACGAAGAATCACAAACAGTACACTCCCTCTGCATGCACACATACACCTGCAAATCCATGTAGTAAATCTGTTTTTCATTCTGATCATAATAATATGACTAAACATTAAAGTTATGATTGAATTTCAGTCATGTTTACGACATGCAAAGATATTATAGAGAGTTGTGGAAAATTATGAGCCCCTGTAAATAAAGAGAAAATCCTAGAACTGTGTGTGAATTCTGTCCAAGTTACACTCAGAAAGTGTTTTATTGAGTGAAGGAGACATTACAGCTGGAATAAAATCCAGCTAAGAGACTCAGGCATGCAGACACAACTGTATATTCATCAATAGCACCAGTTTCAAAACATGCTGTAGCTGTTTACTATCGGTCTTTTCTCCTCTTTATTACACCGCTGTAGTTCAACACCTCCTTTAATTATTCCTCTGAAGTGAAGTCAAAGAGCTCACGTTTTATTTTTTATGCTTTTTATTAGTAATCAAGCAAACAGGATTTGTGAGTTATGTGGCAGGATTAGGGCTTTTAATTGAAATATTATGTTACAGAGGTGTAAAAAAAACCTCTCGTGAGCTGAAATCAGCCTGTGAAAATAGAGGAAAAGTTGATTTTTGACACATTATGAGTCAGGAAAAATTGCTTTCAGCTGTTTATCTTGGTTAGAAATACAAACATCTGTAATGAAAGGATGTTTTCCGTAGAGATTAATGTAATTTAACTGTCTCATATTTCCTGTGTCTGTTAACTGATGTTGGAAAAATGTGTTTACTCTCTGTTGAATCTTGTTTTCTTTGTGTGTGTTTAGGCTCACCCTTTCTGGCCAGTGAAGATCGTGTTTTGGGAGGAGTCATCGTCCTGCGCTGCTGCAGATGTGCGGAAGCTCCGCCATCTCAAAATATTCAGGGTATACTGGGTAAGAGACCACACAACCTGAGTTTCTTACTCTCATTTCAAAAAACTTGACCCCGTGACAGATTTTTTTTCTCTATACATAAAGTTCAGACATCATTTTTGCCATTTAATATCTTAAAATAAAACATTTTCCAGTAGGGTCAGGTGAATATGGCTCATATTAAGTCAAATGTGACAATTTCCACCAAAAAAAGAAAAGAAATAAATACTTTTTGCATTGCAGTTGGACTAGTTTGGCTGTTTATATTGTCATTAATAAAAACATGAGTTAGAATGCCAAATTTGATGAAAAAGTGCAATTAAATGAGGTAAAGCTCAGAAAAGCAGCACACAATGTTAAATAAAAAGAATCACAATGGTTCTCTGAAAAACTACTTCCTGTCTGTGACTTCATGAACACCAGAACTTGTGACATTTCTGCAACTTTTTTCACAAGAATTTGCTTCTTCGTTCTCCATTATATGCGACTTTTTACTTCACAAATATGCAGCCCATAACTTTAAATCAGAGATACTTAGAATTGTACCAAAATGAACTCTTGATTTGGGAGTGTAAGGGTTAAAATGTGGCTGAATTTAAAACAAAAGCCCACCGATTTGGAGTAAAACAGTGTTCACTACTTTTCTGAAATACTCTTCTACACAAAAACTACTTATTCATATATCTAATCACATACATACCGCACATTTTCACTTTTTTTGTCTAAATTTCTATACTTCTAACTCTAATTCTCATCTTTGTGTTCATGTTAAAAACAGATCTTCACTCTTGATGTGAAGAGTGTAACCCCACCCCCTCCTTCATATTTAAAAAGCATCTTCAGAAACGCGGGGCTATTAATCACAAATTAGATTAAATCACAATATGGCCTGTTGCAACATTGTAATCGCCAGCGTTGCAATATTTTTTAAATCTGAAATATGTTAGAATACCAGATAAAACTATTTTGCAGTAGTTGTTTTATGCTCTACACCAGTATTACTCAACCAAAGATAAACTGTTGAAAACTTCCTTTACAAGAGAAACAATCTAAATAGTAAAAAGTGGCAAAAACAAAACAAAAAATAAGTAGCAATAAAAAAGTTTTCAGGAGGAAACATTGGTGGGAATGTTGGGAGAACACTTGGAAAATAGTCAGTGTAGAGCTGAAAGATATATTGTTATTGTATCAATATTGAGATATGAAAATGAAAGATATTAATATCCCAATATCAAAGATATCAATGATGTAGATTTTCCCAGCTCACCCTCCATGTAAAGCTCAGACAGTCACATGATTATTGGTGATTTTCTGTTAATGTTGATGACTGACAGTGAGCTCTGATCCATCAACTGTACTTTCCACATCCTGTTATATTATGATGCTTTTATTTTTCTGAAAAATGCTTTGTTTTCAAGATATCAAGATATTAAATTTTGTCCATATCGGTCAATGCTCGTCAGTAGGTATCAAAAATTGAACAAAAGTGGCAAAAAAAGGGTGAAAAAGTGACTTAAATGTTCAAAAAGCAACAAAAATTGGCAAGAAAATTGAAAAAACTTGGAAAATTTTCACCATGGGGTAGCAAAACTCTCCTAAGGCCTGACATTCTGTTTAGAATCTCCTTTTTTATTGATTTAATGTCATGTTCTAACTAGCTTAGACACTGAATTTTTGGTTTTTATTATTTTGAAGCCACGAAAATATCATCCCCGTCAATTAAGTTAATGATAACAACACATACAGTGGGGAACCTTAAAATAATCACACCATAAATCGTAATGTAAGGAAAAATAATTGATATTTGATCATTTTTGCGGATTGTTCAGGCCTATCAGAAACATAAAGAGGAGGGGGAGCAGGCCCTGCAGCTTTCTTTGGGGGTGGTCTGAGTTTAAATTATCACAATCAGGCTCTGGTTTCACACTCGTCCACTCAGATTCAAACACAGACCTCCCACTGTGGAACCAGGAGCTGATCTACAGAGAAAACTGTCTGAACGCAGCCTGGTCTGGACCTGACGTTTCTAAAAATGATCTCTCCTCATGCAAACCTTCCATCATGTGATTTAACTCTATATATAAAAAACCCGTCATGAATTTGGACCTAATGATTTAGGACTGGGCTTCAGCGTTGCCCTTCTCCTGTCGGTAAATTTAAACATCTTATGGAGAGCCCTCAGCTCCAAAGAAAACAAAGCAGAACAGAATTTCCTCTCATGATACATAAAATTCAGATGAAACATGACAGCATATGACAAGCGAATCACTATTTATATTATCCATTATGCCTGCTTGAATAATATAAAATGCTCTGAAGTATCACTTACCCGCTGATGTATGGGCCGTGTTTGATGCCGTTTATGGACCGTAGCCCCGGAGCAGAGTGTGGACTACCTCAGATTACCGCGGACGGCAAAAAGGCTCTGTGTTGATTTACAAGAATAAACACGACGTCAACCACATCCTCTTCAGGTTGTAATTGAATTTCTACTCCGGCTCAGCTCTACCTTCCTCTGCAGTTATGTCACAACCCCGAGTCGTATATTTTCACCATAATGTGCACGCTCACTGAGTTTACCGCACTTTGGCACGCTGAGTCACCTGCCAAACTTTTTCTGCATACAGATGGAAACAGAGGAGAATTCTCACTGCACACTCACTCATAGCTGCGCTCTGTTATTTACGGTACAAGGCTGCTTTTCTCTTCATTTATGGTCATATTAGCCTCATAATTATTTTATGTTTCTTCCTTTCAGTGGAGTTCCTATGGAGTCACACCACAGAGAGCATGTGTGTCGGCTACATGTCTGCCCAAGATAGCAAAGCAAAGGTGAGTGCATGTTTTAATGACAAGAATATTGTTTTATGGGGGTTTTGTTTGGATACAAATGCATAATAGTTACACATTGTGAGCTTAAATGCATGAATCTTTATGGAACTCAGGCCAGAGGTTTGTACCTTTTTTCGCACACCATATGTCAGGTGTCGCAGTATCCTGCTCTTGATCTCAAAAAAAAAAAAACTTTAATTTCCCACATATCCCCTCTCCGACAAAACTGGTGCTCTTGTTAGTTCAAGTTCCCAACTTAGCACCAAGTCTGTGCAAGGTTACCATCACCAACAATCAGCTGCCGAATGCATCATCTGTTTGTTACATCACCTCTCTCATAGATCAGGTTATACCTTGTTCTTTATTCAACAGACTAAAAAGCTTGATGTTATTTATCCTATTGATCATTTCTGCCGCACACTCGCATGTTCACAATTCTCCTCTGCTCTCTGTATTGTGCACGGCAGGGTTCTGCCCCGATGCACATGTACACAAACTGATGAGCACGCTTGATATAGTAGACTCAGCTGAGAAAACCACCACAGGAAACGAATCAGAAGAAAAATTCTATGCTTTTTTAAGTACTCCCAGGGCCATATATGAAGATATATGAAGATATATGAAGATAACGACACCATAAACTGCGTTCCCCCCGTCTTCAGCGGCCCCAACTGGCGATACATGCAGTGACGTACTGACATTTTACGGTGATGCAATGATGATCACCAACTTGGCTCCTTGCTGACAGAAAACCAATCCCGATGTATGAAAACATCTAAATACTTATTTTCATGGTCATAAATTCATTAAAGTGAAAGGAAAAACATCAAATCAACAAATATAAGAGTCTACTCAACACCCCTGAGTTTCTTTTTTTAATGTTTAACCTTTTATCCACGTTTGACAGACTTTGATTTCTCTCCGTGGTAATTCGTGCATCCATGCAATTATAGTAATCCAACAAAAAACATAAGAAGGCATTTACCTCCATGTATCTAGTTTTCGAAGTACCTTCATTCGGGTTTTTCGATCTTAAATTTCGGAAACAAGATGTTTACGATAAGTCAGATAAATAGGAAAATGTAGGCAGTTTAATAAGAAGTTAGAAAGAGGTTACTTGTGCTCTAGGAAGACAGAAGACAAGTCAAGTAATACATGTTTCCTCAAGTCGCCAAAGCCCCAAAACTTGAAGAGAGATGGGAAGAAAGAGCCAGAATATCTCTGAGGTTTTGAAGTGGGCTCCTTTTGTCACTTGTGTTTCGTTAAGTTAGACCCACGCCACCTCGGAAAAGCATCCATCGGCAACCAAACCCAGTTAGTTTTTTCACATTCAACCACTGATACGACTAACGCTACGACCTGAAACGATGCAAAACAAGTCAATAGTAAGATGTTAAAAGGAAAAAGTGAAAAGATTGAAACCCATGAATACAAAGTACAGCTCTAATCCACTGATTTAGAGCGTGAGTGTGAGTAGCCTCTGAGTTTGTTTCATCCTTTTCTTCACATAGTAAATCAGTGTAATGGCAATTCAGGTCACTGGACAGATTATTAACATCTGTTTCACTTCAGGCCTCAGCCCATGTCTTCTTCATTCTCCATTCTTCATTTTGAGGTATTTTTCTGCCTGATTTGGAACAGAAAGTCCTGTAAACTTAAGGGACAAGTGTAAAATGTTGCCGAGGAGATTATAACGCCATGACTCCTCCATCATTAGTAGCGTCACAGTCTCGCACCGTCCATATTTGCTTGATGTTTTTGGGATGTCATCTACTGGCTTTCAGAAATCTATGCTGCAAAAAGAAATCTAATGTTGCTTTGAAGTGTGTGACTACATCATGAAAGCTTCAGCTTGACTCTGCGATCCTGCTTCAAAAGCCTTTTTCTGAGTTGAAGCGGTGGATGTAAGCAGCAGGACTCTCTGCTCTCGTGGCTGTAAACGGAGTCTCAGCTCAGATTGATTTGTTTGGCTAATGTATCTCTGTCACTGTGTATAAAGAGAGGGCACTGTTGTTCAAACCTGGCTCAGATTTCAAAGTGTTTACCCTCCTCCCTGCCCCTCAGCTGTCCTGCTTTTCGTCCCTCACTCGATGCCTCTCTCTCTCTCTACTTCTCTACCTTGCGCTGAAGTTTGAAGTACCGTAAAGTTTACTGAGAGTCCTGCACCACTGGGGATATCAGTATCTATCTGCATATTTCCGAGATGTGCTCTGTGTATTGGGCTTTGAGAGGGAATGTGAGGCTCCCATTTCATGCCTGCTCTTGCATAAAGAGTTTGACGTTCAGAGAAACTTTTAACCACAGAGCATTACTTTTATTTATAAGATTTTCTGGTGTTGAAATTGTTCCACAACTCATCTTGGACTATGGAGCTAAAGAGCTACAAGCTTGGACCCCAGAAACATCTTTGGTCAAACAGAAGCTGTACACAAACACCTAAAAAATCTGATGTGGTGAACCAGTTCCCCACAACCACTTGGTTCATTTAGCTACGTAAAATCATCCTGGTAAGCTCAGGGTGTGGGACCAGGAGTATCATCTGTCTGTTGTGGTTTCTGGACCTCTGGGGAAATGGTATCCACTTCCTCTCAGAGATTCGTTCGTACCAGAACTCAGCTGCAAATTTCTAGCAGAGACCAAATTGTGAGGCCAAGGCGACCAAACTCCCAGGAGCCTCTCAGAGTCTGTAACCAACACCAAAAGTCCCTTTGATGACACTTTGCAGACCAGCGAAGATTAACAAAGAGAAGAAGATTCCAGCCCAAAATATCGCCATGATCAACACCAAACTGGGAGATTTCAAAGCTGGAAAAAGTGATCACACTGACATCATGAGGCTTTGTTTCAATAATGGGTGATGCATGGAGGAGGGACTTGCTCAAACGTCATTGTTGTAATAACAAGCTGCAAAGGCGGAGGCAGCCGAGGGCACAAAGCTCAAACAGGTCTCAGTGTCTCAATCTGTTAATGTGTTTTCAAGTCTGTGGGCAGTGATTTGACTATAATGAAGCCTCTGGGAGTTACAGATGAAATTTTGGGGCTTTCTTGGGCCAGTTGATGCTGATGAAGGATCTTACGTAAAATAGAACAAGTCAGATTCAGTATTTTCTGCTGAATTATTTACAAGAGATTGTCTGAACTCAGAGCTTTACGGACGAAGACTAAGGAAAAGATCCAAAAGAAGAAAAGTCATAAACTCTACTCACCCCTACCAAGGACTCAAGCATGATTGCCCCCCCACTGGCTAGTCCACGTCAGACTTCTCCAATACGAACCAGACTTAAGACACAAGCATAACCCACCTACGTTATTATGAAGCTTCTGTTTAAGACATGTGGCATCATCAGTGCAATGAAGAACACAGAGAACATGGCTACGACTCTCTTTTGAATTCTATGAAGTTTTTTTGGCCCCACACAACCTTCAAAGACTCAAGCCCCGTTTACACGATGACGTTTCACAGTGTTTCAACGCAATGAAAAAAAGCTGCGTCTACACAGATTCGCCGAAGGACTAAAAATGCTGTAGTACACATGTCAGGCCTGTAGATGGCGATATAACTGTAGTAGCCGTATACACAACAACAGTATAGAGGCTGAAGAAGAAAAGAGCCGTTCATCCAGAGTTTATATTAAAAACTTCTTCATTTATAGCAGGAATAGTGCAATAAATGCAAATTTTGGAAGAAAGCAAGCAGTAGATTCAGCAGCAGAAGAATGAAACAGTAAGTCGCTGTTGTTTTTGTTGTTGTTATTGTTCTGTTTGTGCCTGGCACAGTGGAGGCTTATTGCGCATGCGCAGAGCTGAGCATGATGTCAGTGTATTCAAGATCTACCCGGCGTGGTGTTTACACGATGAAAACGGCGTTTTGGGGGCGCAGATGACCGAGTGGATATGGCCGCGCACCATGAGGTTCGCCCTCGAGCGGGTGGCCTGGGTTCGATTCCCACCTGTGGCCTGTTTCCCGCATGTCATTCCCCACTCTCTACCCCCTTTCATACTCTATCCACTGTTCTCCACGTTCCAATTAAAGGCAGAAAAGCCCAAAAAATATCTAAAAAAAAAAAAAAAGAAAACGGCGTTTTGGAAAAGTTCCACTCTGGATTACGTTTTCAAAAGTTCGCGTTTTCGGTCGGCAAATACCCCGTCTCCGTGTAAACGGGAAGCCAAAATGCAACAAAATTTTTGCGTTTCACCCGAAAATGGTACTTGTATTAACGGGGTCCTAGCCATTGTTTAAAACAGCTGTCGAGAGAAACGGTTGCAGCGATGATGTTATAGATTAAAGGGTATTTTCTTGATGTGGACGTGTGCTTTTGCTCATCAATTAATTGTACTGTGTCAAAGGACACCTCTCCGAATTATGCCAAAGCCAAGGAAGTGTACGGTACCTGAGCAGGTAACACTTTCAGTCACACTAACCAAACGAATTCAAGACTTAAAGGTTGAAGCGTTCAGGGCCAGTGTGACCGCACCCTTAGTTTCCCAAAGACCAAAATTACCAAGAGACAAAACAAGGTCGTTCTCCCCCAAAGGGAGTCAACAAAAGATTTTTGTAATGCAGAGAGGAAAATATAACTTCTGGAAGGTGTCAAGTCTTTAGCCCCGTTTCCACTAAGTTGTCCCATTCAAGTTTCCACAGCCAGTGTCTTTGGTAGGCAGATGCAGATAGCTACGTAATAGCGTGATAGAGTGTACCCCGATCATAATAAATCCAACAGAGAATAAAAACTCAACACAGTAAACAAAGAGCAACAGTGGAAGACGGCAAACAACTCATCTTCTTTGTGATTGGCTTGTAGCTCTTTGTTGCAAAGCGCAATCAAGTTTTGTTTCTGAGAATTCACGACATTATTTTCTCAGTTGAATTAAAAGTTTTGGTTTACTTGTATACCTTTATTACTGTCCATTTTAATAGGAAAATGTTCAATTTAGTACCAAATTTGCAGGGTAAAGGTAATGATAGAACATAAGTATTAAAAGATAAAGCAAATACACTTAAAACCTCTCTGCTGAGCTTCTTACTCGCATGAACCAAGACTCTTCATTCGCTACAGAAAACTCCTTTAAATGTTCATTAATCTTCCTCTTTGTTCTAAGTCATGGTACAATACACTTGCAGTAACAGCTCTTATTGTTGAAGTCATTTCTTCAGCTGGAGTAAACATAAAAAAATAAAAACCAAGACACGCAAACCCACAGCGAGCCTGTTGTCATCTTGATACCCAGTGATTGAAGCGGCCACATGACAGGACCTCGGCTGAGTCAAAACATAATGTGAAAAACACAGTTCCATTGTATCTGAGGGAGAAAAACAACATTCTTTGGTGATATGAATGTGTTTAGGAGCTGGAGAAGCCTCACATTAACACCACAGAGCAGGCCAAAGGATAAACTTAGCCCTCTGACTCGGCCCGTTTCTCTGTTGTGGTTTTCACATTCTTCTCCTTTAAAATAGAAAAAATGGAAAAAACAATCGCATGCTGCTTTTTTTTTTCTTTTTTCCTCCGTGCGAGATGGATGAT
>RPOG01001878.1:96061-120522 GCA_008086565.1 Thalassoma bifasciatum
CCCGGTGTCAAAAGAATTACGATACAGATTCAACCTTCCCCAAAAGCAACATCTGATTGAAAAGTGAGACAAAACTCAGGAGACGCTGCCAGCACTGTCTGAAAAACTGGCCTGACATCCAACACATTTTTTGGCTGAACTATTGCATGATTCACTGTTCTCTGGAGTCTATAAAATGTCGTTTGTCAGAAAAAATATACACATACAAATCTGAGAGTTTAAACGCTGTGAAAGTGGAGAGAAGTGGACTCGCTCGCAGAATAAATCCCGCCTGACCTCTGTCCTAAATACTCCTGCTACTGTATCAGCCCTTTCATGTTCTTATCACAGAGAAGCAGTGGACGACGGACTCTGACTGGCTGCTCAGAAAAGCCCAGTGGGATGCTCAGAGGAATGGGAGGAATGTCTGTGGAATAGCAGCTGAGGCTGTGGACGGCTCGGGATTTACATCCCTGAAAACTAAGTGCGCTCAAACCTAGAGTTTGTCTGCACTTAAATCAGAGTAAAACAGTCGGAGGGCTTATTAAAGTGTAACAGGATCTCTACTTCTTTTCAAGCATCTGTCAGGAAGTATATGAAGAGGCAAAGAAGTCTTGGGTGGAAGACTTTGGCATCAACATACATCTTTACTGATCCCTATGCAACGATGTAAACAGGCTAGTTGACAAAAGCAACATTTATATCAAACTTCTACCAAGTTTGGTTTGTCTCAGTACTCATTTTATGGCATTTCCTTTGACTGAAACTACTGAGCAATTAATCTCAAATTACATCATAATATGACCTGCTGCAATAGTCTAATCGCAATAGTGTAATATTTCTTTGACCTCAGATGTGTCAGAATACCAGTGTTATTCAACTCTGCTCAACCTAAGGGACAAACTGTTGAAAACTACCTTTGACAGAGCAAAAATCCAAGTGGTTAATATCAGTAAAACATCAAATAGCAGCGATAAAAATAAATAAAATTTAGTCTGAGGTGGCAAAAACTGCAAAAAGCAACAAAAATTGGCGAGAAAATTGAACAATAGATAACAGGAGGCAAAAATGTGGGCCAAAAGTGGCAAAGAAAGAGTTAAAAGTGAATAAATTGGATGAAGAGCAACAAAAATTGTCAGGAAATTGGGGTGCCACCTAAAAAAAAATACATAAAAGGTGGAAAAAATGGTGAAAGAAATGGCCAAAAATTGTGAAAAGTGATCAAAATGGACAAAAATTGGCAAGATTATTGGGAGAAATTTCAAAAATAGTTGAAAGTTGAAAAATGTGGGCCAAAAGTGGCAAAGAAAGAGTTAAAAGTAATCGAATTGGATGAAGAGCAACAAAAATTGGTAGGTTATTAGGGTGAAACTTATAAGAAATGGCCAAAAAACTGTGAAAAGTGATCAAAAGAAAATTGGGAGACAATTCTTTAAAAAGTTAGAAGGAGGCAAAAATATGGGCCAAAAGTGGCAAAGAAAGAGTGAAAAGTGTTTAAATTGGATGGAGTGCAACAAAAATTGGCAGGTCATTGGGTTGGAATTTTAAAAAAATATAAGTACAAGGTGGCAAAAATGGTGAAAAGTGATCAAAATGGACAAAAATTAGCAAGAAAATTGGGGGAAATTTAGAAAATAGTGTAAAAGGAGGCAAAAATGTGGGTCCAAAAGTGGCAAAGAAAGAGTTAAAAGTGATCAAATTGGATGAAGAGCATCAAAAATTGTCAGGAAATTGGGGTTAAACTTGAAAAATAGTGAGAAGGTGCGAAAAATGGTGAAAGAAATGGCCAAAAATGGTGAAAAATGATCAAAAATGGACAATAAGTAACAAAAATTTGGAACAAAATTGGGATAAATGGATAGTGCAAAATTACAGTAGGTGTTGTAATACAATAACATGCCTGTAATTAATCGCATTTAATGTGTTAAAATCTCGACCCATATAAACATTAGAGCTTAAATCTGCTGAGAGGGTAAAGGTGTTGGTTGTGGGGATTTACAGAAGGCAAAAAATTCTTGAAAAAGCCTCAAATATTCATAGTAAGAGACACATTTGACTGTTTATATGATGTTTTTTGTCAAAAATTGTTTCTAGTCACGCTCAGGACCAGTTCAAAACAACAAAAAGTCCTCACAGAAGTTTTTAAGAACTATAAAATTGAGATGTTTCATTTATTCCTTGCTGACGTCTCGTAAACAGGGGCCACTCAGAACCCTAATACATGAAAAGCTGCTCATATTTGATCAGAGTTCAGAAATATTTGTGACCAACGTGGTGATGATAACTCTTATTGGGGTCACAGTGAAGTAGCTGTTCTTAATAAGGACAAACAGAGTGAGGCTTCAAAACAAAGTGCTTTGGTAATTTCTCATAATGTAAAGCTTGTGGCCTGAAGATGAATCACCGAAATATTTCAGCATTTTTCTTTTAGTGAATCATAAAAGTCAACATAATAAAAAACAAATCAAAAACTTGACTTCAGATGAGTAAACCAGTGTTTACACGAACGTCTCAGGCATCATTTGCGTGATGCTAACCAGACCTGAAGTCACAGAAGTGTCAGGACGTGTGTGTGTGTGTGTGTGTGTGTGTGTGACTTCTGAGCCCGAAGCTCTCCTCATCCTCACCAACTCCGTCTTATGAAGTAGTAAACGGCACGCAACGCTCTTCACGCTGTGGCGCTGTAATTAGCCTTGTTTACTTTAGCAGGCCTTTTACTCTTCCTGCTCTCTCACTCATGTCGTGTGTTCGCTCAGACTGGAGAGGAATTTAAAAAGCTCAACATGTGAGAGCGGCGGCGGCGGCGGGGTGAGGGTGAGGGCACAGTGTCAGACATCCTTCTTTAAAAATACATGAAGTCACTCCACTCGCTGCTAATCCAGTCCAGTGGTGTTTTTCCAGCTGTGCGGTGAAAAACGGACATCCTATAGCTCTCTTTTTCTGCCATCAAAAGGAAAACATTTAGGCGATTACGGTCGCTCAGCTCACGACCTTCACTCTCTTATTCTTCAGAAGATGAAGGGGGGAAGAAGAACCCAGAGAGAGGGGTCCTGGAGGCGTAATAGCCCCTCAGAGCGTTGCCATGTGTGTGTTGCCATGTCTGGCTGTTACCCCGATGCAGCGACAGTTGCCCTCGGGGTGCCAGAGGCCGCGGCTCAGAAAGAAGTCCAGTAAAGGAAGATGAAGGCTCCAGAGAGCGGAGGAGTGATGTCAGGCCAATTCAGAGGCCTGGTCAATGCGGGGAGGGGGGGGGGAGGGGGGTGAGGCTGGAGTTACCCTCAGAAAAAGAGAGAGAGAGAGGAAGGAGGATGACAGCCATTATTGGCAGAGGGAGAGTCGGTCACCTTTGATCCCTCAGTTGAAGTATCACCCCCGTCTTCACAGCTGTGTTTGCCCCCTCCCTCCTCCTCCTCCTCTTCTTCATCTCCATCTCTGCTCAAACACAAAACACTAGCACTCTGTTCCCTGTAGCTGCTCACTCTCTCTCTCTCTCTCTGCAAACACACTCTTGGCATTTCTGAACTTCAGCGGTACACACTCGTGATGCAACAGCAGTTTTCCTGTTTGAATCCCTCGACACTGGGTCAGATATTCTTTATCATTTCACCTCAAATTGTCCAGGTTTTTCTCTACTTGTTCTACAGACCATTGATATTTAAAATAAGTCACTGCACTGGATTACTGGCATTATTCAGATGCCTCAACCTTAACATCAAAATTATTAGATAAAAAGTCAATATTTTGGGAGAAAATAAATCAAAGTGATGTGATGAATAAAAATCGTAATTTTACATATTCTGGTCCAACCCATAGACTGTATAATGAGTGGACGTAACGACGTTCGGCTCAAACTGAAGCCTCCAGCAGATGCCCCGCCCCCTGGTGTCTGGCTGCAGTATTCCAGTATTCGGGGCGGGGGACCACAGACCGACGTCATATCCAGTATTCGGGGCGGAGGGGTACATAAGGTCTATACTCGGCCCTTTTGAAATTTTTTAATGCTTACCTCGTAGAAACGTTTCTCTCATCCTTACGCTAAGGTGGTATGATGATGTCATCTGGCTGCATGGTGTTCAGGTGTTTTTTTTCTGAGAAGTTGGTTTCTCATTAGTTATTGGAGCAATTTTTGGCGCTATATTCAAAGCAAAATGCTATCAACTGTCGACGGCAAGCACTCATCAAAAATGGCCCCTATATTCTTTGAAGCCCTTTCTCGGTTTTCCTCTGATTTGGAAGACTTCTTCTTCTTTATTTATAAAAATAAAGAGAAAAAATGAACCCTCCACCGGAAATTCTCTACTGCGCAGACTCTGGCTGCTCAATGGCGGCTTGAGTAACGGGGTTTTTTGGCTTCAAAAACGTAGAACGGTGACGGGCGGAAGCACGCTGTCCACTCTATATACAGTCAATGGTCCAACCACATCTCAAAGGATCCTGTAGCTCAGTATGTTTGTATTTTGACTTAAGGATGAATATGCAATACACCACCAGACCATTAGGGGGCCAAACCTGAGTGAAATTTCATTTTTCACATGCAAGATTCAATTTGTGGAAAGTAGAAGAAGGACGGAGGACCTGTAACCAGCGGTAACCATGGATACCACACACATTTTGAGAGCTGAACTGTCTGATCTGTAACGTTACGTCTGAGGGATTTTGTAAAATTCCCCAGATTGTCCAGGGGGTTTCTCAGCTTGTTACACAGATTATTGATATTTAAAATAAGTCACTGCACTGGATTACTGGCATTGTTCAGATGACCCAACCTTAGCGTCAAAATTTTGAGATAAAAAGTCAATATTTTAGGAGAAAACAAATCAAAGTCATGTGATGAATAAAAATCGTAATTTTTGAATAGAAGACAGTTGGTGGAAAAAAAAAAAAGTCAAAATTTTGAAATAATAAATTCAACATTTTGAGGTTATTTAGTGAAAACTATGATAGAAAAAGTCACTTTTTTTTATTAATGCGTGTGAATTTGTGTCATTAGTGTGGCCTAAAAAGGAAATTACTCCAGAGACTTTGTAGGTTTGCATTTACATCCATCCTGACCAAGTAGGCAACTGAAAAACTTGGATTTTTTTTCGGTGACCTCTGGCTTTGAGATGAAGCCAGTGTCGAAGTGTTAAAACTTGCAGCTCCTTGAGTTTGAGCAACTTTCCAAAAACCCTCGTCTGTTAATGTGTTCTCATTCTGTGATGTGATATCCAGTAAAAACCGCCACCCTTTCCCTTTCCTTTCACCTTTCATCCCTGCTCTGCTCTGACTCGTATTTCTTTCCTTGGATTAATTCCTCCCTGTGTTTGGTTTTCCGCAGACTCACATATCCAGATTACCACCCGGGACGGTTCCTGGACAGTGTCTGGCCATCGAGGGAGGCGTGTGTCGACTGATGAGCGTGGTGGAGTGAGCGGCGTTCTTCCTCCTTTCTGGGCTTCTTCAGCAATATTCCAGTACAAACACCTTTTCTTCCAGCCGCCCACAGAAACACACACACACACACACACACACACACTCTCACCTCCACTGTACCTTTTTGATGCCAGAAGTAATAAGCTTTAGCTGTTTTAACAGGTGTCCAGGAAGGAGGCAGGGGTGTTATCTTCTACTTAGTGCACTTACAGGACTTCCCGTTGCCACAGTCTGCCTCCAGCATGCACTCGATGCCAGTTTACCCCCCCCCCCCCCCCCCCCCCCCCCCCCCCCCCCCCCCCCCCCCCCNCACCTTTTCTTCCAGCCGCCCACAGAAACACACACACACACACACACACACACACTCTCACCTCCACTGTACCTTTTTGATGCCAGAAGTAATAAGCTTTAGCTGTTTTAACAGGTGTCCAGGAAGGAGGCAGGGGTGTTATCTTCTACTTAGTGCACTTACAGGACTTCCCGTTGCCACAGTCTGCCTCCAGCATGCACTCGATGCCAGTTTACCCCCCCACCCCCCCCCCCCCCCCCACCCCCCCGATCTCTCCAGTGTCACCTGGATTAGACTTGATGCACCATTGCCTTGATGCACCATTTCCTCTTTGTTACGATTATCCCACTCAAAGTTACTTCCTTCCTTTTGTACATAAGCTATGATTTAGGAAAACAGGGTGGATGATGGACTTTTCTTTTTCTTCTTTTTTTTTTTTATTTCTGAACAGATGTGACTTAAAAGTGTTTAAGGGAAATGTAAGGACTTTTTCATTCTTTAAAACTGCAGATTTTAAGGGACAGTTGGTTTTTGAAGTGAGGTTGGAGGAAAGAAGCCGTGTATGGCAGCCAGCAGGGACAATTTCAGAAGAGCTGGCGAGATTATAATCTCTGAAATAGATGAATTTTCTCCTGTGGATGGAGTTTGGAGCAAATATCTCACAGCCTCAAACTTAGAGTCTCTACTGGATTTATGAAGTGAACAGCTTTGAAAAATAAAATCAACATTGGGACAGATATTCCTCATCATTTCACCCCAAACTGTCCAGGTTTTTCTCTACTTGTTCGACTTTAGAATAAGTCACTATACTGGATTACTGGCATTATTCATGTGCCCCAACCTTAACGTCAAAATTATAACATTAAAAGTCAACATTTTGGGGCAAAAAGTCGTAATTTTTGGATAGAGGTCAGTTGGTGAAATGAAACATCATAATATTGAGATAAATTCAAAATTATGAGATGAAAATTGAATAATATTAAGTTAAAAAAAAGTCAAAATTTTGAAATAATAAAGTCAATACTTTGAGACTATTAAGTGAAAATTATGAGGGATGAAGTCAAAATTTTGATTAAAATTAGAAGTTTTGTTCTTTTTCTCATCAATTTGACTTATCTAAGAAAATTACTGGTTATGGGCAATAAACAAAGGAATCTTTTTCATATTTCTAGTTCGCGGAAATGGCCTCTGATAGATTATTTACAATAAATAAATCACTGCACTGGATAAGTGGCATTATTCAGATACCCCAACCTTAACATCACATTTATGAGATTAAAAGTCAACATTCTGGGAGAAAAAGTTGTAATTTTGAATAGAAGTCAGTTGATGAACTTAAACATCATAATTTTCAGATTAATTCAAAATAATGAGATAAAAAAGTCAAATTTTAAAATAATAAAGTTTGAGATTATTAAGTGAAATTATGGGAGAAGTCAATTTTTTGATCAAAATTAGAAATTCTGTTTTTTATCTCATTAAATTGACTTTTCTAAAAAATGACTGAATATGGGCAATAAACAAAGGAATCTTTTTCATATTTTTAATAAGTCACTGCACTGGATTGCTGGCATTATACAGATACCCCAACCTTAAAGTAAAAATTATGAGATAAGAAGTCAACATTTGTCATAAAAATTCAACATTTTGAGATTATTCAGTGAAAATTATGAGAAAAAAAGTCAAATTTTACTATTAAAATCAGAAATACGGCTTTTTATCTCATGAATTTGACTTCTTAAATAAAAAAAAATTGACTGATATGGGCAATGAACAAAGGAATCTTTTTCATATCAGCGGAAATGGCCTCTTATAGATTATTTGTAATAACATTATAGAAAATTTTCACTTCAATCTGACAAGAATTGTTTAAATTAAATGTGTAAAATGGATTATGAAGTTTCTTTGATGATCTTTGGGTATTTTTGTTAGGTAGTTGGTTTTCTTTTTGGGGTTTTAGAATATGGTCACATTCTGAAAAATAACATCAACATTGGGAAAAGTTTTCCTCATCATTTTATGAAAAGTATCCCACACTCAAGAAAATGCAGAAAAGTTTGCAAACTGTTTATTTTGTATCCCTCCTGCAACCCCCCAAAGCACAAATATTTAGTTGTTTTTTCTTCAGTATCTTACAGTTTGATCTCTCTTGCTCAATCCTAGATGTTGGGAAACAATAATTAATTTGAATTAACTCCCAGTTTTATTCATTTCTGTCACTACTAAAAACCATAACTCCCTAATTAAAGTGCCCTCGTTGCTGCTGTAACAGCAACAGTATTTCTTTTTCTTTCCAAGGTCATATAGGAAACACAATTAGGTTTCAAAAACAGGGAATTAAAGGGGAATTAAACAAGCTGCACAATTAATCGTTTCAGTATCATTACCATCATAATATGTGCATTTTTCTTGTTTTTGGGCCATTTTCGCTACTTTCTGAGTATTTCTCCCAATTTTCTTGCCAATTTTGCTTCCTCTTGACCATTTTTGGCCACCTTTAACTTATTTTTACTGCTACTTCTTTGCTGTTTTTGCCACTTTTCACCCCTTAGATTGTTTCTCTTGCAGAGGTAGTTTTCAACAATTAACACTGTTGTAGAATCGAAAACATGACCTGCAACAAGTTGATCTACTATTACGACACAGATTAAAGAAATATTATACACTTGCAGCAGGTCATAATGTGATTTAATGTAATTTTCGATAAACATTAACAAATCTGAAAAGTGTTTTTCTCCAGACTCCATCCTCAGAAGTGCACATAACTCAGCTCCTCCTGTCTGCCATCCACTGTTACTAAGCTCCTCTTATAACCTGACATCAATAAATGTGAACTGTCCCTTTAAAAAGATGTCAGATGCACCTTGTGGACTCCTTCTCCAGATCATGAATGAAGCATTTTCGAGCTGTGAGAGCTGAACTGAAAATATTTACACTCTTCCATATCCTTGTACACACCTTCTTGTTATTAATCTCGCAGCAAACTGTTTTTATGTAGCATAACATGCGTTTAGATCATACTGACAGAAATGCTTCGCTTCGATTGTTTTAAAAAATGTGAATACATAGATACTGCATGTACTCGCTGTAAGGGGGGGGGTGTGTGTGTGTGGAGAGAGACAGGACCGTCTCTCAATACGTGAAGGTGTGACTACGACTATGTAGTATCACGAGTCCATCGTCGTAAGCTAGGGTGGTGGTTTTGTACTGACAATCAGGAGTACTTCTTTTGTGTTAGATATAAAGATGTCAGTGTGACTGTCTCTGTACATAAAAGATCGACTTTCTTTAGCTGAACCTTATGCATTGAGCCCATGAAATGGTGCCGAGAGCTAAAATTGAATAATGTGTTGTCTCTTGTTCAATGATGCTTCTTAAGGTCAGAGTTGTTTGGTATAGTCTCGATCAAATAAGAAATGAACTTCTACGTTGATTATATTCTTCAATATTCGATACCCTTACCATTTCACACGTGTCGAGAGATATCACGAGTTTTTCACTTATTTTAGATACAACGATGTAAAGACGCAGACAAAAAAGAAGAAGTGTGACTACATTTCTATAAGCGGAGCAGTCAGTGTAAACTCTAACAGGCAGTATAAATATCAGCATGTGACTGTGGACGGCTATAAATGTATACTCTGGGAAGAAATTACACGCTGGCGGGGAAGTGGAGTGGAAAAAAAAAAGTCTGCAGAAATGCTGAAACTTCTCATGATGACTTTTAAAAATGTGTTGCTGTGTTTTCTTTCCTCCTCCTACACCTACACACAAATCAACCAGTTTCCCTGAGACTGTTATTTTCTGCTTTTTTTTCATCCAGGACTCAGGAATTGCACAACCATATCTCCAATTCTCCAGAGTCTCGAAATAAAAAAAAGTCTTCCAAGGTCAGGAAAACTTATTCTCTCCCAGGAGTCTTCAGGATTATGTTTATGAAGAATCAGACCTCAAAGTAACATGATTTGAAAACTGTATGACTTCAAAGTTGATGTATTTTCTTGTGAGTCAGGTTTGAGGATGGTGTACCTCAGGGGTCTTTACTGGGTCCTGATGAGTTCCAACTTTTATCAATGACTAATTGTACACTGCAAAAACTGAAATCTAAGCAAGTCATTATGTCTTATTTTTTGTAAAATTTGTCTTACTATTCTTGATTTGAGCCACATTTACTAGACAAGGTCATAAAAATGTCTCATTTCAAGTTTTTTAAAGACAAAAATGAGGCATCAATTGCTTGTAACAAGTAAAAAAAAAAATCCACCAATGGGATAAGATAAAAGATTCTTGTTTTAAGACATCTTTCTAATTTCAAGAAACTTCCCAGATTCAAGATTCAATTTGTGGAATGTAACCGCGGTAACCATGGATACCACAAACGTTTTAAAAGCTGAACTGTCCAAACTGAAGTTATGTCCGAGGGATTTTGCAAGATTCCCCAAAATGTTTGGGTTTTTCTCAGCTTGTTATACAGATCATTGATATTTAAAGTAATAATAATAATAATAATCATCATCATCATCATCATTTAGTATTATTATTATTATTATTATTGAAATTATAAATTATAAATTATATTGGTATAGCGCTTTTCAAAACTCAAAGACACTTAACAGTTTAAAAAGCATTACATAAATGCATTCATCAATTAAAACAGTTTTTTTTAATAAGTCACTGCACTGGATTACTGGCATTATTCAAATGCTCCAACCTAAACGTCAAAATAATGAAATAAAAAGTCAATATTTTTGGAGAAAAAGTTGTAATTTTTGAAAAAAGGTCAGTTGGTGAAATAAAACATCATAAAAATGACATAAAAATTCAAAGTTATGAGATTAAAAGTTGGCATTGCGGATTAAAACATCATAGTTTTGACAAAGAAGGTCAAAACATGACATGAAAAGTCAAAACACTGAGTAAAAAAGTCAAAATTCTGGGATAAAAGTCAAAATTTTAAATAATAAAGTCAATATATTGAGATTATTAAGTGGAAATTATGAGAAAAAAAAGTCTACTTTTACAATTAAAGTTATTGAAATGAAATGAAAAAAAAATTATAACTTAAATTGTAAAATTGGACTTTTTTCTTATAATTTTCACAACAATCTCAAAATATCGACTTTATTATTTCAAAATTTGACTTTTATTTCAGTATTTTGACTTTTTATGTCAAAACTATGGTTTATCTTAAAATGTTGACTTTGTGTCTTTGCTTCATATCTTCTCAATGTGATTTCTTATCTCAAAAATTTGATTCAACATGGGGAAATGAATAAAATAAAAGGAATCTTTTCCATATTTTTAACTGGCAGTAATGGCCTCTTGTAGATTATTTATAGTAACATTACAGAAAATTTTCCTTTCAAACTGAAAAGAAGTGTTTAAATATCATCTCTGAGGATCTTTGGGTATTTTTGCCTCTTTTTGTTTTTTAGAAAATGGTCACATGATGAAAAAGAAACTGTTCTTTGACACTTTAGATGCAGTTTTCTATAAAAACGGAGTAACTGAGGAAGTAAATGCAGAAAATTTTGCTCAATTCTGACTCTTTTCTGAAAATAAGACAAAAATAGTTGTTGGTGAGGTGATATTTATACGGCTTTTATCGGCCTCTGGGGGAAGAGTTTGTCCAGCTGCTGCTTCTGGATCAAAGCCAGTGTTGTGTGATTCAGGAATGTGCACTAGAGATGTTTGAGGCGATAAATATATTCACGGTTTAAAGAGGAAGATGCCTCCCTGTTCATGCATCGTGTCTGGTGGAGAAAAAAAGAGGCGTTTATTTATGAAGTCCAGCCTGTCAGGTGTGAGATGTCTGAGTCGTTTGACATCAAAATGAGTACAATCAACCTGACAGGGCTGCAGGAGGAGGAGGTGTGTGTGTGTGTGTGTGTGTGTGTGTGTGTGTGTGTTTGTTTTGGTCCCACAGCCCCCTGACCTCGCTGAGGGTCTCTCTTGAAAGCAGAAGTATGCTACCTTTGCCCCTCACCCACACTCCCAGCTCTCTCCATTAGCTCCATCATGTGTTATTATCACACACTCTCTTTTCATCAGAGCTAATCTGTGTTGCTGGGAGACCCTCAGCCCCATTCAGCGCAGACCCTTCCCCTTCAAACATCATCCCTCTCTGTCCTGGATCCCCTCAGCTTTGAAAAAGGATCCCAGCTCTTTAAAAAGTGGACGGGGTCCTGAGCCATTCAAGGTGTATCCAATGCCTCGCGCTCAGCAAGGCTCTTAAATGCAAAACAGACGGTGCAGCAAATAAAGATCAAAGGCAGCAGAGGCCTCGCCCGCCCGCCTGCTCGCTCGCCGCCCACCCGCCCGCCCGCCCGGCCTGCTGTCCTCACATGCCAGGAGCTGCTGTCACAGTGAATCACAGCCGTGCAGCTTCCGTGCTCATGTCCACCCCCTCCCTCAGCACCTAAGGGCCAGGAGCCCCCTGGACGTGGTTACAGCCCCTTCATGCCAGTGTCTCACATCAACACACACACACACATCAACACACACACACACACACTCGGGGTTAAAAGCAGACAGAGTGTGTTCTGCCTCTGTCAGAATTAACCCTGAGGGAGCAGAGGAGCCAGACAACTCTGACTTTCACACACACACACACACACACACACTAGAGTCTCTGCTCATATGTTTACTGACTCATATTAAAGAGTGAAGCATTAAAACAAGAGGAAAATTATTTCTGCAGAATCAGAATCAGATTTATTGCCAAGTATCTTCAAGAAACATACAAGGAATTTGACTTTGATTTAAACTGTACAAAAAACAAGTATGAAAAAAACATTTAATATCAAATACAGTTGTGCCTAAAATATGAAAAATATGAATGATAACACAAAAACCTTCCGTCACTCATGGTTAGAGGTTGGGTGAAGACATTTATTACCAAACAACTGTGTTTACTCGTTTTAAATCGAAATGACAACAGAAACTTAAAAAATGAGCCTGTTCATTTTTATACACACACACACTGATTAAAGATAGATCACAGGTGAGGATGGTTACCTTTAGTAGACATTCAAACACATTTGTGTTCACTTTTGTGCATTTATCAGGACAAAACCACCAGAGTTGTGTAAACTTCTTATCAAGGTCATTTTTGAAGTTTCTGTTGTCATTATGTGTCCAAACTTTTTAGCAAAAGGGCCATTTTGGAAACTGAAAATGACCAAGGGCTGGGGACTGATTAGCTATTTCTATTTAATGGTTTCTAAAAAAAAAAAAAAAGGTTTTGTCCAACATGCTTGTGCTGTTATTGCAGACCTTTGAGATAAAACCAAAACTGGGAAAAATATGTCACAATTTTATGTCAGGATCTGGATCTGGACTTTGTCACGTTTGTTATACGACAATAATAAAAACATTTTAAACCCCAAATATCTCTGATCCTGCATTCTGAACCATTTTATGCTTCAACTTTTGTCTTTTTTGACCATTTTATATCTTTAATTCAGTTTTTTGGTCCTCTCTTGTGGTTTTTTTTTCTTTTTTGAATTCTTAACAAATCATGAGACACATTTTACCAAATGCAATGTCAGCTGTAAAAATTGTTGAGTTTTTGCAGATTGCACACAGCTTTATGATCTGCTTTTCTGAACAATGAACAATGGAGCTGACGGTTGTTCAGGGGCGTCCTTCATGACTGAGGGCCCTGCTCTGTGTGTTAATGACTGGGTTTTTCAACAGGACAACACTGCAGTTTACAATAGACTTCTTCTTCTCCTTCTTCTTCCTGAGGAATAATCTCTCTCTTTTGGAGCATCCTGCTTGTTCCCCTGATCTAAATCACGTTGAGAATATTATGGGATGGATGGAAAGGGAAGTTTACAAAAATGGACGCCAAACATGAAGCATCTTCATCACTTGGAGTAACATTCCCTCCGAACTAACCTACAAGAAACACTCACATGAAACTGGAACAAACTAATTTCTGAAGTGTCTTAATCATTTTCCTCATCTTATGTCAATTTCACACAATATGCACCAATGAATTCTGCAGATCTTATGTGTTAACTCAGGCTGAAATAAGTCTCAATGCAAAGGTGCATTATTGAAATGATCATTAATTTCACAGAAAGTAACTTTTTGAAACAATAGAGAGAAGAAAGCAGAGTCTTTTTCGCAGTTCAAACTCAGTGAAAAGTGTTTAAATCAAGAGCATTTTTGCTTCTGGTGCATGGTAGCTATTTTCTTTCCCTTGTCACTTAACTTCCAAATGCTTGTGCGTTTAAATGTAGGAGTATTTTGTTGTTTCTGTACATATTCCTGTGTGCTTTTCCATTGTCAGGCCTCAGTGGCGTGTGTGCAGGTCTGTGCAGTATCTGAGCCATGTGCTGGCAGCAGAGCTGGAGTAAGTCACCCTGCCTTCTCAGATGCTCCACAGCTACTTGACCTGTTTATTCAGCTGTACACCCAGGCACGTTATGTCAGCCCCTCGCCCCCACCAGCCACTCCTCCAGCGCCTCGCTCTGCCACAGACCCAGGTCTACGCGTGACACCGGGGTGAAGCTGAAAACCAGGGTTAGAGGGTGAGAGAGAGCAGATAAGAAGCTCTCAGCTGGGGTCAGAGCTCCAGATTAAAAGGCTGAAGGAGGAGAAGTCTTTTAATTAGGTTTGCTGTGCCGTTAGTGCGCTGCAGCGGTTTGTGGCCCAGACACTTCCTGCATTGTGCAACACCACCCATAAAGAGGCAGAGCGAGAGAGAGAGAGAGAGTGAAGGGAAGTGAGAGAGGAGAGAAAAACAGCTCTGCCACATCTGCACCACAAAACAAAGAGATCTCCCCTTCAAACAATGCGGAAAGTAACCGAAGACAAAACTAAAACTGAGCAAAATTTCAGACATATTCTCATGCATCTATTTTCATCTGAACTTTACATTTGACTTGAACGTATTATCTGATATTTGTGTCAGGTTTTATGCTTCAAAGTTGATGCTGCATCATAAACATGAACCTGAAAGAAGCATTTATTTTGTGTTGGCAGCATTTAACTGAAGCATTAAGCATATTCAGCCCTCAGCATCCTGAGAGTACAATCACTGTTTCTGTCAGCTGTTTTCTGCCACCATACTTGTCAGCAGGGGTCATCTCAATTGTGGCCCAATTATTAAAACACATGCCCCCCATTTTGGAGCCAAAACATGTGCTAAAGTGCTCTTTTAGGAGCCAAAACATGAGCTGAAGTACCTCTCTAAGTGAAAACACACCAAAGTTTCTTTTTGGGAGCCAAAGTGTGTGCTTAAGTGTCCTAATTAGAAACCAAAACACATTCTTAAGTGCCTTATTGGGAGCCAAATCATACATGTTGGGAGCCAAAATTCTTGCCAAAGTGATCTCTTTGGAGCCATGTTTTAAAATGCTCTTTTGGAACCAAAAGGCACAAGATAGTGCCCTCTTGGCAGCCAAAACAGAGGCTAAAGTGTCCTCTTGAGAGGCAAAATGGTTGCTGTATCCCTTTTTTAAGAGCCAAAGAGCACATAAAAGTGCTTTCTTGGGAGCCAAAACATGAGCTGTAGTACCTCTTGGAGCTAAAACACATCAAAATATCTCTTTTTGAGCCTAAATGTGTGCTGAAGTGTCCTCTTGGAGCCAAAACACCTTCTTAAGTGCCTTCTTAGGAGCCAAATGTTACATAAGTGCCTTGTTGGGAGCCAAAACTCTTGCCAAGTGATCTCTTCGGGCTAAAACATGAGCTAAAGAGTCTTCTTGGAGGCCAAAATGCTTGCTTTATTAATTTTTTAGGAGCCAAGGAGAACATTACAGAGCTTTCTTAGGAGTTAAAATTGGAGCTGAAATACACCACAGTTTCTTTTTAGGAGCCAGAATGTGTGCTAAAGTGCCCTCCTGTAACCCAAACTTGCTTCAGTGCCCTCTTTGAAGCCAGAACACATTCTTAGGTGCCTTCTTTTGAGCCAAATCCTACATTAGTACTTTGTTTGGAGCAAAAACTCTTGCCAGAGTGAACTCTTGGGAGCCAGAATTTTGCTGAAATGCCATCTTGGGTTCAAAACACAAGCTGAAGTGTCTTCTATGGAGCCAAAATTCTTGCTTTTTTACTCTATTAGCAGCAAAAGAGCACATTAAAGTGCCTTCTTGGGAGCCAAAATGTGTGCTTAAGTACTCTCATGTAACCTAAACACTCTAAAGTGCCCTCTTGGAACCCAAAACACACTCTTATGTGCCGTCTTGGGAGCCAAAACATGAGCTTAAATACCCCCTTGGAGCTACAATGCACTTATCTTTGGGGTTGAAAAGTTTCCATTCCTAGAAGTCTCAAACTTAACTTGAGATGGGACAACAAACCACTGATGAGAAGTTTTCTTCAGAGAAAAGAATCGCAGGAACAGCTGAGCTTTCTCTCCTGTTACTACAACAAGAATCCCTCCAAGTTTCCACAGCTTTCATTTCTTCCTCTTCATTCTTTCTCCTGTTTTCTTTCTCCCACAGTTTGACCTCGTGCTCTGAGGTGTGCTGAGAAATCCCAGAAGCAGTCTGAGCTGTCAAACCTGGTCTAAACTATCACTTCCTCCTCTGAACAAAAATAGAGTCCAAACACCAACAATCATATCTGGGTGATGCTTAATGAGCCCTTTCCAAACCTCCAGGATAAACCACTACTATGGAGCTTTGAGACGGTCAGAGGAAGTGACGCTGAGCAGCAACAACTTTTCTCTCCTTCCTCACTTTTTCTATCTTTGCAGGAGCAGAAATGGGAGATGAGGAACAAGAGAGGAGAGCGTACGAGTGATCGCCTGCTCTCCAGACACGTGGAGCCTGTCTGTAGAAAGATACTGAGGGGCTGGAGGAGGGCAGGGAGGGGTACAGAGGGGGGGGCGGTGGAGGTATGTCATCAATTTGAGCTCGACCCTGATGTTTCAAAATACAGACGCACACCTCTCTTTGATCTTCACGGCCTGTTCTGCAGACGGCCGGCACAGATAAGGATCCGTACTGTAATCTCAGCCCAGGAGCTTTAACCGGAGACAAAGGACTTTAAAGAAACTTTACACACAGCAGTCTGAGGAGGAAGACATCAGTTTTTCAGATATTAGAGGGAGGGTTGTTGATAAAAGGCTGTTTGGAATAAATGGGTTAATAGACGTGTGTGGAGGAATTCTGTATGAATAGTGAAGTGCTGAGCGGTTGCACGTAGCGCCTCAGGGCTGCTGAACGTGCTCGGGCCTGCTGAGTTATAAAGACGAGCCCTGCACCCGGCCAGCTGTGCGGCACACAGGGCTGCAGGAATGAAAGCACCATGAATGGTTTTCTCTGTGTGACAATGACTGCAGCACTCAGCGCTGCACTGGGGATGGTCAGAGGTCTCTGCTACAGCGGACAGTGTGTGTGTGTGTGTGCAGAGTTAGTGTGTGTGTGTGTGTGTGTGTGTGAGTTAGCGCACGTGTACTCTGAGAAATTACCCAGGAATGTGAGGAAACATGCCAAAGACGAAGTATCTGAGTCACATTCGGGGAACCTTACCCTCCTCGCCTGAGAGCTGCGCTGCGTGGATTTAATGGAAGTCTTGTGCGCTGGCTTAAACCTTCTGGAGGAGTTTAATTGATGAGGTTTTTTTTTCCTGCAGATGAATTTCCTCAAACAGCAGGAGGGAAATCTGTTAGCAGTTGGTGAATCAGATTGAAATCCTGATAAGTTGGACCCTGAAGCCACTGGAAACTCAAATCGACTGCACAAATTTAGATCTGATGTACTTTATTATAACCTCCAAAAATACGAGGAAATGGTCTAAATTGAATTCAAAATTCTGACATCCACATTTCCGAATGCCTCTCAGGTATTTGGTTAAGGGTAAAAATGCCAAAACTTTATTTCTAAAAAAAACTAACTGTCCTGGCTCTGAAAGAAGAGTCTGTTTCTCGCTTGACCATGAGATTCAAGAAGTTTAAGGAAAGTTCAAACCAATTCTCAGAGCTACAAGCTGCAAAATAAGGAAAAGAATGTTTTCTTTAAAACTTATTTTAAGGTTCAAATTCTGATAATTTATCTCCAGAGAAACTATAAAGTTAACTTTTTCAGAAAGCGCCTCAAGTAGCTCAATATAATAAAACTGTATCAGTGTTGCCAACTCCTCAGTAAGGAAAGCTGCTATTGGCTACCCCCAGAAGTTGCTTAATGATGTCATCACTTAATTTTTATGATACACTTTTTGCACAAAATTGTCATTGAACATCGTGGGAGAAACAGAAAACGTGTAAGAATCGCCATAAATTTTGTTTCTGAGCTACAAAACTTTCTTCTGTTGGTTCTTTTTTTTTTTTTTATTAAAGATATTTTTTGGGCTTTTCTGCCTTTAATTGGATAGGGTAAGGACAGTGGATAGTGTCGGAAAGGGGAGAGAGAGTGGGGAGTGACATGCGGGAAATTGGCCACAGGTCGGATTCGAACCCGGGCCGCCCGCTCGAGGACATAGCCTCATGGTGCGCAGCCATATCCACTCGGCCATCCGCGCCCCTCTTCTGTTGGTTCTTGGTTGTTGTTTTTTTTTTTTTTTTTTGTCCAAACATTAACCTTCCTACTTGTAAAAATTAAAAGTAGAACAAAAAAAGCAAACAAAAAAATACAGGGTTGAATAAATAAAAGCCATTGCTGTGATGCAATACCTTAATTATCCACTAGAGGTCAAATTGGTTCGGTTGGTCTCCGGGTCAATTTTACCCAATTTCAAAAGTTATTTTGTCATAACTTTTGTTTTTGATTGAAAACTACATGGATGGTTCCATGCTATGCTATTTACATGTAAAATAAGTTGTGATTACTATTGTAAAATTATGTATTTTTTTGTATTAATTTATAGCATCTTCATGCCATGAAAGAAATTCAAATGATTTCAAAACAATTTCCTGCCAAAATCAGATTTTTTCTTTTTTTTTCCAACTCAAAGAAGAGGTGTAATTTCATGTAAACAAGGTCTATCATATCAAGTATCACAAAATTAATTGCTAAATATATGTGAATATGTTGGAGACATCTTCACAAAAATGGAGGAAAAAATAACAAGTAAATCTGAAGACAACAGGAGGGTTAAAAAATGACCTCTAAACTTCTTAGATTGATATTTTCTGCCTGTTTTTCTGTATTTGCTGAAAACTGACACAGCACACACTCAGAGATTTTAGTTCCAAAAACAGACTCGTGACTTTTTAAAAATTTATTTATAGATTTATATCTCAAAAATCTTTTGGTACAGATAAATCCACACACTCTTAACGCTCCGTCACGGTTTAATCCTAACTTGAGAAATGGATAAAAGTCTGAGCTAGTGAAGGATCTCAAGTTAGCATTCAGCCGCACCAGGATCAGGAACCACAGTCACAGACCAACTCAGACAGCTACAGCTCAATAAATACTTTACAAAAATAATGCTGGATCATTTTACAAAGCCTCACAGACACGGGGGGACACGACTGGAAGGTTTCAGTAAAAATAAAAGGATNCGAGGTAAGTCTTGTTCTTCAGAGTCAAAAAGTTCGACTTTAAAAAGAACGAAAAATGGTTTCAGCACCATTTCTGAGATTCAGCGTCAGGAGACGACTAGAACTCCCTCGCCTCCTCGAACTGTTTGTAGTAGTCCTCGTCCTGCGGGTTTTCCGGACACTTCTGCCCGTTGTTTGGCGGTCTGGCCTGGTTGTAGCGGCTCCAGTCTCCTTTGCAGATGATCCACGGCAGGATGTCCACCTTATAGTGCAGGTCCGCCGAGAACTCGGTGCTGATGAGGTTCGGCGTCCCGGCTCCTTTCCCGCGCGTGATGAGCTTCATGCTGTCGTCGTAGCAACAGTGCTGAGCCGCCAGAGTGGTGGACTCCAGCGTCAGCATGGAGCGGATGCAGTAGCGAGCCGTGGGTTTGTAGATCTCCAGCTTCTCTTTGGGGCCGCTGGCGTCCTTCCAGCGGAAGTCTCTCTGCGTGGGAGCGTCGTGGACGTCCGCCGTGCTGTACGCCACTTCAGTCGGGTAGGAGCAAGGGCAGCTGGGGAGGTCGTTCGCCACTTTGGTCATGTACTTCTTCAGGAAGTCGCTCTTGCAGTTCATCCATCGCTCGCAGCTGTCTGTGTCTGGAAGAAGAGGAGAAGATGCTGTTTAACGTCACTCTTGACTTTATTTTTCTCAATTATATAACCCTGACGTAAAGTTGCTTTTACACCACGATGTTCAGGAACCTTTAAATCCTGGGAAAGGAGCTAAAGAGCTGCTGAGACCCAGTGTTTTTCAATGTTACCAGCACAGGCTGAAGACACAGTCGGATCAAACAAATCAGGCCAGTGGAGAAAGAAATAAACATCACACCACCAGACCAGTAGAGGGCAGTAAGATAATGACAACTTCCTGAAAGCTCCTGGCCATTTAAGGTACTAGCCCCCTGGCATGGCTGTTTTCAGGGGTGAATTTGTCACCTCAGAACTACACTAAGACCCTAATTCTGATGCTTGATTAGCAGGTAGTTCAGAGGAAAAGTTTCCAGTTACTGGGAAAGTTATTTTGATGGAAAAGCAGCTTTAAAAAAAAACAAAAAACATAAAGATTTGTGCTTGATGACGTCATAATTCCAGAAAAAAATGTAACTTGCACAGCTTAACAATACTTTTAAAGCCAAAATTGTTGAAAAATACCTTTTAAAGAGAAAAATCAAAGTGCTGACAAGTGAAAAAACAGCAAGAAATAGTAACAAAAATAAATTTGAGGCAGGAAAAAATGGTCAAAAAGCAGCAAAAATTGGGAGGAAACTTGGAAAATGGCCCCGAAGCAGCAAAAAAAGATTTTTTCTGAGACACTGAATTTTGTTTTTTCATTCTCTGTCAGCCACAATTATCAACATTTAAATAAATAAAGTCTTGAAATAATTCATAATAAGTCTGTAGAATATCTGGGTTTCAATTTCTGAAATGAGTGACTTAAACTTTTTCATGATATTCTCTTTTTTTTTAGATGTAACTGAAAAATGCAAACAGAATTTCATTTGTAGATTTCTTTTTTACAAAAATCTTTCTTTTCTCCCTCATGTTTGTGTTTTTCTTCTTCAAAACAAGAATGGAAAAAGACTGGAGGGGGGCCCGCATTTCCTTTCAGCAAATGCAGGATGCTGAAATGCTGAGCGTTGCATGTCAACATAATTAGATTATTTTTGCAAATCATTCAGTCTTACTTGATGCAGCCTAATTATTGGATCCTTGGTACATGTTTGGACAAAAGCTATCAAACAGTTTTCTGTCATACACCAGGAAACCAAAGTGACAAAAAGGCAGCGTAGCGTTGTGCTTCGTCTTTTCCAGAAGATCAAACCGAGAGACGGTGAAATAATTTAAGGATCTGAGGTCGATTTTACTTTGAGGATGAGCAAACAAAGAGAGGCAGAGCAGCTGCAGACGTCGCTCTCCCTCCACGTTTTTCATCTCTGCACAGTAATGGGCCGCAGCCCGAGCATGAGGAATGCTAAGTGTGTGTGTGTGTGTGTTTGTGTGTGAGGCTCCGCTGCCAGATGGATGAACTGTCTTTGATAGAGACAGAGAAGAGAGGAGGAGCGTCTTACCGACACCAAAGAGCTCTGTGGCGTTGAACTCGTCCGTTCCTGCGAGCAGACTCACTTCAGTCGCCGCCGTCTTGAAGGCGTCTTCGATGCCTGTAGAGAGACGAATGAGCGGAGGATCAAAAGACGAAGAGATGATGCTCTGGTATCAGTTCAGGTGTCTCTTTGAGTCTTTACCTGGACAGTTGGGCATATCACACGTCCTGGACTCTGTGGCCGTGCAGGCGTAACCACATGACCGCGTCCTCTTCTGGTTCCCGTTCCCACAGGTGACGCTGCAGGCGGTCCAGTTACTCCAGTCGCCTTCTCCGTCCATGTAATCTGGATCAGAGAGAGAGAGAGAGAGAGAGGCTGAGCTCTGATGCAGGCCACATGCTGGACTTACTCAGGCCTGTTAGCATGCCTCACTAATAATAAGTGGGGGGGTGGGGGGGGCTCAAAGTTCTCTTTGAGTTAGCGCCTCAAAGCAGATACCACAGCAGCCTGTGCACTCACACACACACACACACATGCATAGTCAGTGTTTAACATGTTGGTGCAGAGTCGTCCTGTGCAGAGCAAAGGGCAAAGTGTTGGTCATCACGAGGGGGGGGTCTGTGGTTTTTAGGAGAAGTTACTGCTAATTCCAACAAATCTCCACAGGAGCTGGATCAAGTCTCAGTGATGTGACCTGGTGCTTTCTGCAGAGAGGTTTCAAAGCCAGAGAATGGTGGTTGAAATACTAAATACATCTATAAAACTAATCTTCATCTACTGGAAAATAGACGTGGACGTGGAGCAGAGAAAGACTTTGCATCTTTCATAATTTCCAGATAATAAACTGTTACTTATTTCATTCGCTTTGAACCCTGAGGCTTAAATGATGCTGCAAATTTATGGACTTTTACAGGCTAATAAGCTTCACACAGCAAATACATTTGCACGGCAACATTTAACAGCATTTCATCTGACAGCGCGAAAAAAATGCATTGAAAGAAATTTGTGTTTGCATGAAAACGCAGAAGGACAGAAAATGCTGTAGTGTGCATGCCAGGCCTGTAGTTGGTGATGTAACTATAGGAGAACATGGAAGGAGGAAATAATCCTCAAAGTGGAGAAACTACATTTCTACTCCAACCTGCAACTTTTTTTCCTGCTCTATCCACCGTCTGATTTAATGAAAAAAAAAAGAGAACGATCCTTAAAAGCATCAACACGTTCAGTTCAATCGCTGAATCGACTGTGGTGACAACTTTTACAAGCAGAAAGTTTGATATTCTCTGATTATTTGTAAATGCCGAACTGAGATGCGTGGACGAAGTGGCAAACAAGCAGGAGCTAGTGTGCAGAAGTAAAGGCATATTCATATGATTAATCACACAGAGATTGCCGTGGTAACCGTGTGATGAACATTTAATGCAGCCACACTCAGCAGAGAAGAGAAATGTGAGATAGAAAAGGTTGTAAAATGACGTTAACAAATGCAAAATTCTCGTACTCTAGTTTAGTACTCTGGTAGACCTGTGTTTTTAATACACCACCCCCTGCAGTTTGGGAACAGATGGACGGACCCTGCAAGCATGCATGCTACACAGTGTTGAAAACAATGACTGTATATAGAATGGACAGCGTGCTTCCGCCTGTCACCGTTCTACGTTTTTGAAGCCAAAAACCCCGTTTCCCTAGCCGCCATTGTGCAGCCAGAGTCTGCGCAGTAGAGAATTTCCGGTGGAGCCAAGTAAAAAAGAGAAATAAAAATATTTATTTCTTCTTCTTCAGAAGGTTTAGTCTCCTTTTGGCTCTTTCCCGAAGTTTCTTATATCCCCAATAAAAACTACTCACTAACGGCAGCTGTCAACTATCGTAAAACGAAACTTATATTGCGGATTTTAGCGTCCAATAACTAATGAGAAACTAACTTCTCAGAAAAAAAAACACCAATACCATGGAGCCAGATGACATCATCATACTACCTTAGCGTAAGGATGAGAGAAACGTTTCTACGGGGTATTGTAATTTTTTTAAGTTTTCCCGGCTCATATCTGGAATACATGGGGAGGCGGGGCTTATGACCTATACTGGTCGGTCTGTGTTCCCCCGCCCCGAATACTGGATATGACGTCGGTCTGTGGTCCCCCGCCCCGAATACTGGATATGACGTCGGTCTGTGGTCCCCCGCCCCGAATACTGGATATGACGTCGGTCTGTGGTCCCCCGCCCCGTAGACGACCTCCGAAGTCAAACTCGGCTTGCAGCATACGTCCACTCATTATACAGTCTGTGGTTGAAAACTAAAATGCTACAAGCGGCACGCGTAAAAGGACACTGGTTGCATGCACCTGACATTACATGCACTGACAATTCCAACAAGAATGCCTCATGGACATTTCACTAATGCTGCACTGAGTGTTAAAAGTATAAAAGCCGCACGTCTCCTCTTAGGTTGATTCGGTGTGTATAATTTTTGTCTGTTTGAAGTCTGGGATTTCCTTATAGGGTTAATCAGAAGTTGGCCTGATTTTGCAGCCAGCCCCTAGTGGCCACCGGAGGAACTGCAGCTTCAGTTTGAACTCCATTCCTCAGCCCTTAGAGTTGCCACTTTCCCTCCCTGGCACAGTGGTTGTGTGGACACCACCGGCTTCCTCTTTCTGTGATTCATTGGTTTGTAAATACGAAGTGAATCTGCAAGAAATCCTCTTTAACTCCAATAATCATTGAGCGGATCAGCGTAATGGGAATACATGGAAACAGTTACACCATCTTCACCGCCGTCGTGCACTCGTCCAACCGCCCAGACTCACACATCCACATCTTGAGCGCAGCGCCCCATCAGTGAGGAGAATTAATGCGGGCATGTTGGGATGGAAGTATTTCTGGCTGAGGTCCAATCCTTCCTATACACCCTCCCGCTGCCATCTGCCCCTCATTATGAGCATTTTAGAGGAATACAAGCCAGATATCCTTAAAGTTTGGCTGCTCTACGCTTTTAGAGGAGGACTGAGGAGGAACTGGCTGCTCAGGAGACGTCAGAGAAGTTGATAATGACCCGCTTCGACTGCAGAGAGGACTGTGATAGATGACCTTCTGCTTGTCCACAATTATGATTATTACGTTTAAAACCAGGACGGTTATGATGATGAAAGGTTTCCTCAGCTATTAGTGAGGTCTGAAGAGAGAGCTGACCGCAGCGATAACCCAAAAACATTTAACACCAGCTTAAGTTTGGGGAAAAAAAAGGTTATAAAAGGTCCGTTCT